>ML787703.1:21519-54839 GCA_009831015.1 Picea engelmannii | reverse complement strand
TTAACCCTAAAATAAGGAAAGTGGGGCCAAGTGACCTAGAAGATGTTTTTAAGGAAGCTACTTGGAGAGTATAAATAAGAGGCAAGGCTCTCTCATTTTAATCAAACTTGAGCATATTGAATATCTATAGGTGTTTGAGGTAAGCAAGGATATCTAAGCCAAAATTCTGAGGGAAGGTGAAGAAAATAAGGTCGAAATGCAAGGAAGGATAAATTATTTTGATGGTGCTTTCTAAGGTATGTTATTTACAGGTCATCTCACCATTTTCACTATAAATTTTTTTCTATAATGATTCAGACCATGAAATTCTTATTCTATTGAGAAAACATATCCAAGTATCTGTGGTAAAAAAATCATCTTGTGGGTCATTGTATTTTTGGATTTACACTCCGTGGAAAATAGGGTTTGTGGCTAGTCCTGAAACTAGTCAAAAACAGGTGTTTCGGGTAAAAACGTCATAACTTCTTCATAAAAGATCCAAATTCAGTGAAACCAAAATTTTTGCTTAGGGTAAAGTCTATAGTATGTTTTGTAATAGTTTTAGATCAATTCAAAAAATATTCTGTGCGGGGAATTCTCTACAAGGTCACTCTCTAGAATAAGCCAGAATTCAGCAAGGTATGCCATTTTTGCTATAACTCCTTTTATGAGAGGTTCCAAGTGGTTATACCTGGAGGAATTGCATAAAACACACTGAAGAACATTGTTTATCAGTTTCATATATTTATACATTACAGGTACAAAGTTATGAGTACTTCAAGTTAGGGTTGTTGACTAATCCAAAACTAGGCATGTGAGACTAAAGAAAAGTTTGATGAAAATGCTAGTCTCTTGTTGTTAAAGTTAACGAAGGTTTGCAGGAATGTGATCATATACACCAGGTCTATTACAAAGATACAAATCATATTTGGATGATGAAATTCACGAGGGATTTTGGTTGAGGTACATGTTGAGTACATGGTTGAGACAAGTAGTTGATGAGTTGGCACATACATGTGGTTGACTACATGTTATTTGGTACAGGTTGGTGCATGATTGATGCAATTGTTTATGGTACAGGTTGATTACAATTTGATGTATAGGTTGATGCATGGTTCATATTTATTGGTATATGTTTACAGCGGTATATCTCACAGTGATAGGTTGAAAGTGGTTCCATCATTCTACTTCTACTTCAGGGTGGCAGTACGGGGCAATGACAGGTGGTTGTAGCCACCTTTCGGTTGTAGCTAGAGAACATAGGGGGTTGTAGCCTGCTTCTGGTTTTAGCTAGAGAATTGGGGAGTTGGAGCTTCTCTCAGGTTGTAGCCCGAGAAACTAGGGGGTTGGAGCGTCCTTCCAGTTGCATATGGAAAACAAAGGAAGTCGGTGCTTCCAATGAATGTAATTCTTCAAGACATATAAGAAAAAACATTTCGTGGTTTTCTCCCGATTTGGGTTTCCACGTAAAACACTGGTGTACTATGTATGTGTATGCTTTTTCATTTGTTCATTTCTTATTTACTCTGCAGTTATTGGATGATAATGCTTCATTGATATAACACTTGGATTATATGGTTAAAAAGGATTAAATTGCTCTATTACTGATTCACGCCCCCTCTGTAGTTATTGGATGATAATGCTTCATTGATATAACACTTGGATTATATGGTTAAAAAGGATTAAATTGCTCTATTACTGATTCACCCCCCCTCTCAGTAATCCAACATCAACATCAATAATCTACTTCCCTCCTTTAGGATTTGACTCGGAATCAAAATTGGCCTCTGACTCGGAAGCCTTTAGCTTGGCCACAAGGGACTGCTTGGAGCGAGATTCGTCGTTGTTGTGCCAAGAAATTTTATGGTACTCACACCATTTTCCTGTGTCCTTCTTCATCTTCTCATTTCGCTTCTTATGTTGCGGCTTGGACGGATTGTCCTGAGGGTGGCCATCTCGACTTTGTCCCTTGTTGTGTGGGTTGGGGTTTCCTTTGCCCTACTTCGGCTGTGAGGTATTTGTAGATCCAAACTCTCGTCGTTTCTTCTTAAATTTCTACTCGATCTTGACAACATATCTATAAGCTGTGTCCAATGAGGCGATGTTCAGTAACTCCATTTTTTTTTAGATGTATCTATGCAAACAACCGTGGTATTTGAGCACCAGATGACACTCAAAATATTTGATACCCAATTTGGTGCATAGGGTATGGAAAATATTGGTGAAGTCTGGTACTGCCTTGTCACTTTCTTGACGTAGGGTGGTCCATCTGGTGTATTGGTCCTCGTAGCTTCCAACAAGGTAGTACTCTTATTTAATGGCGTCCCGGAAGGAATCCCATGTAGGGGACACCACAAAATTTGAAGATTCCTCCACGGCCCTTTGCTCAGAGTAAGTATCCCACCAGTCTTTAACATGGGGAATGATCTTGAGGAGTGCAAAAGTGATCTTTTCCTTATCGGAAAAATTGTGGACCGAAAAATATCCTTCGAGCAGATTTAACCATTTATCTACAACATCCGCATTTATCAGTCCTTCAAATAACAGAATATCAAAATTTACCTGTACCTTGAAGGGGGTTGCATGGCCGCTTGATGAAGATGCTACTCCCATAGGCAACCATCAAAGGATCTACGTGAAGTTGTCCATCATTTCGTTCCTTTGTCGCGCGAGGGATTTCTCAAGCAACATTTTAATAGGATATCCTACTCCATCATCTTTCTTTTTGTCTCCCATGGGTTGTTGTCGGGCTCGACACGACCAATCTGGTAATGGATCGATTGGTTCAAGTCCCAACTTCATGTACCCATATCTTGTCGGGTACATGCACGAAGAAAAATGAATGAAGATCAGACCGCTCTGATACCATTGATTCGGATTTAGGAGCGGAACGAACTAATTAACAGACTAAATACCATAAACACAGAGATAGGAAGAATAACACAAATATCCAGTGAACAACATCTTCTATTAAATAATGAAATAGGCTGAAATTGTAAAATTGCAGGACTGAAACTTGCTCGAATAGTGGTAGCTATCTCTAAGAAGAGATGTGGTTGCTACGCACAGCTGTATGAGTTGAATGGATTACAATGAGGCTCCATATGCCTTTTTGATATTACTCATGAATGCCAAAACCCTAGACATCCAAAAACCTAACCCTAGAAGGTGAAACTCCAAAAGTTATGTGGGCCCTATAGGTAGGTTGGTGTAATTTGGAACCTCAACTTCCTAGGGCCATAACTTTTGCATACAACCTCTGTTTTAGGCGTGTGATATCCCATTGGAAAGGTCTTTCAAAGAAATACACATTTCATCATTAGAATTTGACTCAGTCTGCATTCTGATTTTGGAGAGTAAAAAAAAAAATGTTTTGGGGCCCAAAACATCCTTGGAAGTACAACAAGATGTGCTAACATGAAAACATACAAAATAAGCTAGTTGGATTAGGCAAGAGGCCACCCATATCCACATGGAGAGTGTGTGAGGATTCAGACAGCCCTAGAAGTGTAGAACTCACAATTATAAAGCAGTATAGAAAGACATGTTGAATCTAAACAGACATGAGGAGCCAGTTGGAATAGGTGGGTGGCCACCAATATCCACCTGGATCAGAATCTCATGATGATGAACGAAGGAGAAACAAATTATTTCACATAAGAGTTGTATCTAAACACACTAAGATAGATACATTATTTGATTCGGGTTCCCAAGTAAACTTGATATCTGAAGCACTTGTCAAAAAGATGGGTCTTGAAACGAAACCACATCCAAAGCCTTATCCTCTTGGTTGGGTATGTGATAAAGAAAAACTTAATGTCACCAAACAATGTAGGGTCCAATTTTTTATTGCTTCAAAGTTGATTGATGAAGTGGATTTGGATGTTGTATCGCTTGATATATGTGGAATAGTGTTGGGGAGTCCTTATCTTTATGATAGAAAAGCAATCTTCTTTAGTCATGAGAACAAATACCACCTTACTAAGGGAAGAGTGGAATATATTGTTAGAGCTCACAACATGAGGGAAAACACAACACTTGTTAGTGCAAGACAAATGAAGAGACTCATAAACACTATTAAGAGATATGTACTCATGGTCGTAAGGGAGAAAGATGTCGGAACATCTGACATTTTCCAAGGATGTGATCCTTCTCATAAGAAAGAATTAATTGATATTGTTTCTAAGTATGATGATATTTTCCAGGAACCAGATGGATTACCTCCTAAGAGGGAAATTCAACATGAGATACATCTTCAGCAGGATTCTCCTCTTCCTAATGTGGGCATGTACAGGATGCCAGTTGTAGAGATGACAAAGATCAAGAAGCTGATACAAGGCTTGTTGGATAAATGGGTCATTAGGCCCAGCTCATCTCCTTGTGGTTCTCTGATCGTGATGGTGCTAAAGAAAGACAACACATGGCGAATGTATGTCGATTACCGGGCCTTAAATAAAATCATAGTGAAAAATTGATACCCTCTTCCTCGTATAGATGATTTACTTGATTAGTTAAAGAATGTTGCTTATTTAACTAAGTTGGATTTGCGCAGTGGATACCATCAGATCAGGGTTGCAGAACAAGATGCATGGAAGATTTCTTTTAAAACCAAACAAGGATTGTTTAAGTGGTTAGTTATGTTGTTTGGGATTTGTAATGCTCCGACAACCCTTATGCATGTGATGAATGATGTATTCAGGCCTTTTCTAGATGATTTTGTGATTGTATATTTAGACGACATTCTTATTTTTAGCAGGGCTTGGGATGAACATGTGAGACATGCAAAGAAAGTATTTGATACTTTGCAAAGGGAAAATTTGTATGTAAAATTGTCCAAATGTGAATTTTGTAAGACTGGACTTGTGTACTTAGGTCATATTGTAGGAGGAGGACAATTAAAAATTGATCCTTCCAAGATTGATGTAATTGTAAATTGGCTTGAGCCCAAAAGTGTAACCGAGATACAGAGATTGTTAGGTGCAATCTAGTTTTGGAGGAGGTTCATTTCAAACTTATCCTTTATAGAAACTCCTTTGCATGCCTTAACCAGTCTGAAGAACACTTTTCAGTGGGGAGGAAAGCAACAAAAATCTTTCGACACTTTGAAGGAAAAGATCAGTACCGCACCAGTATTAGCACTGCTGAATCTTCAACAGCCCTTTAAGATCGAGACAGATGCCAACAGGTACGCCATGGGTGCAGTATTGATGCAATATCATAAGCCTTTCTATTACGACTCTGAAACTTTTAACCAAGTTGTTGTTTACTATCCTACATATCATAAAGAGTTGTATGCATTAGTTCAAAGCATAAATAAATGGAAGCACTACTTGTTAGTGAAGGAAACAATCATACATATAGATCATCAACCCTTACAATATCTCCAAGCACAAACCAAACTACAACAATCTTGACATTACATATGGATGGGTTTCCTACAACAATTTCATTTGTTAATTAAGTACAAAAAGGGTACAAGTAACAAGGTAGTTGATATGCTTTCTACACTTCCTATTGTTGTTTTTATTATTTTGAAGAATGCTTCTTTATCTCATGATATCTATGTGGAAAAATATGTCATTGATGAAGATTTTAAAGAAGTATAGGAAAATCTAACCCATGGTGCACAGGTAGAGAACTATTGTCTGCAGGGAAAACTACTCTACCATCTTGGAAAGCTATGTATTCCTACAAGTGAATGAGTTCATGTAATACGAGAAGCTCACACTTCTCTTGTGTCTGGGAATTTTGGGGTAGGAAAAACTATGGATCATTTGCAGAGGTTTTGTTACTGGCCTCAAATGAAAGCAATTGCAACTAAATATGTAAAGGGGTGTGTGATGTGTTCTACCTGTATTCCCACTAATAGAAAATTGGGGCTATACTCACCACTACCTGTTCCATCCCATCCATGGGAAAGTATCTCCATGGATTTTGTAGAGGGTTTACCAATGTCGAAAAGGGGTCATGACTATTTGTATGTTGTAGTGGATAGGTTCAACAATATGTGTATCTTAATGCCATGTAAAAAGCAACTCATTGCTGAGCAAAATGTTAATCTCTTCTTTCAATATGTTTGGGTTCATTTTGGGTTACCCACATCCATTATCTCTGATCAAGATACTCGATTCCTTGGGGATCTTTGGTCAAGCTTGTGGAGAATGATGGACACCAAGTTGAACAGGAGCACTACTTTCCATCCATAGACCAACGGACAGACAAAGGTTGTTAACCGAACAATGGTACTTTTTCTTCGAGGCTACTGCAGCAAACATCCCAAAGTATGGGATGAACAGATACCCTATGTACATCATGCTTACAACTGAGCCTTACATTCCTCCACTAAGTGTTCACCTTTTGGATACATGTTTTGGGTACCTACCTAAAGTTCCTTTGGACTTGATGTATGGGAGAGATGCCGATTCAAATGAAGAAAGAAATGAAGACAGAGCCCGCAAGTTCATCCAAAGGATCCAATAGGTACACCAAGAAATTAGGGAATAGTTGGAGAAAAGTCAAGCACAATATAAAACTTGACATGAAAAACACAGGATTGAGCATCAGTTTCAGGTTGGAGACTAGGTATGGCTTCACATCAACAAGGAGAGATTGAAGGGTGAAGGCAAGAAACTCAAGCCCATTCGTTATGTACCATTCAGTATTTTGGAGAAAACTAGTACCAATGATTTTTGTCTAGATCTTCCACCTTATATGCAGATCTACTTAGTTGTAAATGTAGAGAACTTGAAACTTTTTGTGCCTCCCATGATCATGGATTAGGATGAGGAATTTTCAATACCTTCAGTTGATGAGTTTTCTCCCGAGTACTTGGATGAGTTAAAGGAATATATCATCCTGGACAGAAGGACGAGGAATTCATGCATGGGTGATGTTGATTATCTTCGAGTAGGTTTAAAGGGCACACATCCAAGCAAGGCAAAGTGGATCGAGAAGGACATGATGAGGGAACTCTTCCCTCACTTATCTGTTGATTGATGAAAGCTTTTGGTGGTCCAAAAAGATCTTAGTGGGAAGGCCTGATCCAAAAAGAATCTAGAGAATACTAAGGACAACTCAAAATTCATAGAAGCAACTTAGGAAACTTAGAATGGCCTCAACAGATAGAGAAAGGGAAAACATTCACCTCAAAACTCAGTGAAAGTGGCATCATCGTGAAGAGAGCGTCACAAAATTTCCAACGGCGTAAAAAACTCATCAAACAAAGTTACGGATCGAAAGATATTCGTGGTCAAAGTTTGGTCAACCTATCCTAGTCAACAGGGGATGACTCAGCATTCATACTACTGACGTCAACATTAGTACAGATGACGTTAACATCCATATAGTGTACGTGGAACATGAAGGAGGTGACACATGTCATGCCGATGTCAGCATGGTGATGTGGCAACATCAGAGGTTTCCACATGCCACTCATTTTTTGTTTTTTCAGGTCGATCCATGGACCAATGAAAAAGCACCACATGGCAGTCCATACAACCATGTGACAAACCGTATGGTGACACGACAGGTTGATGTGCCAGGCTGACGTGGTAGGTGACTGTACAGGTGGTTGGCATGGTCCAATGGTTGGCTGCCACGTGGCCCAGTCATGGGATGCCACGTGGCAGTGGCAAAATGCCCATTGAGGGCCCAAGAACCAAATTTCAAAAAATAAAAAGGGCGGGTCAGCCAAATCTGGCGGCCCAACGAATGAATCTAAAATCACCTCCAAAGTTGGTGAACCACTGATTACATTTATATATAAGTTATAACAACAACCCAAAAGGGGAGGCCCGTGGGTTCGACCCCAGGACCTCCCCCAATGCTTACGCCTTAACTATAGCTCTGCCACCATTGTGCCAAACCGCCCCATAGTTTATATCGTCCGCAATTTTTACTTAAATTTTGAAATCTTCCAGTGCACGGGGGGAGGCATGCGAAGGTATGATCGGGCACAGTTTTTGAGGCATTTTTTTGGAATTAATTGCAAGTTGTAGGGCACATAAACTGAGACAAAATTTCTCTTGGGCCTAGGAGTGCCAAAGTCAGATTGAGGCATGGAGACAATCATTTTTGGATAATTCGATGCCACGAATTCAATGGTGTTGTCTGTTTTCTAATCTGAGCAAAGATTCTACAACTTAATTCTAGAATGAGGTATACTTATGTATTTTTCCAAATTATTTTGCTAAGTTAATAAAAAGGCCTACCCATTTGGGAGGAAGACCCAAAGACGTACTCCACCAGGGATGAACTATGTTATCAAGTTTTTGTGTTCAAATTTGATGCTTATGTCTCTTCATTATTGAGATTTTCCTTCTTTAATGGTGCACTTTAATTTATACTCATTTAATACAATTCTTTATAAGTCACTTCGATGAAAAGATCTCGGATCTATGTGCCTTGTGAAGAAACCTATCCCATCAAGAAAAAGTGTCGTCCCCAAGCTCCAAATATCGAGGAAAATGAGATGTATTTCCAAGCCTTCACGACTGAAGATTTGGAGGAGGAAGATCTTTTCCCTGAGGAGGAAATTAATACTCCCACCCCTTGTATTCGTTAGGAGGTTGAAAATATTGTAGAAGCTCCTGGACCTAATGATTTCACTTTACCTTTTGATCCTAAGAAGGAAGATAGAGTTGATGACCCTACTCCTTTGCAGGAATTCGATACGGAAAAATCTTGAGATTAGAAAGATCCCCCCATAATCTTTCATGTTGAAAACGTCGATTGAAGAAATTGAAGGAATGCACCTTTCTTTATTTCCCTCTTAGTAAATGAGTTCACCCTCCACAATTTCATGTTGGACTCAAGTGCCTCCACCAACATTATGCCTTTAAGGGTCATGCAATAACTTAGCCTCAAAATATCACGACCTTACCAAAACTTGTGTGGATTGGACTCTGAACCCATCATGGTTTGTGCCCCGATAAAGGACTTTCGGGTTAGCCTTGCTGCTATTACATATATCTCCCTCCTAATGGATGTCGTAATCATTGATATCCCTGAATCTTGGGGGTTGTTGTTATCCAGGGAATGGGCCGCAATCTTGGGTGGTGGCCTCCAAATGGACATATCATATGCTACCATCCCTCACCCTGAAGGTGGTTCCCTCACCCTCTACAAAGAGCCCATCGTTAGATACCAGGTTGAACCCCCAAAGGGTCCCATGGATGAGATACTTTGCTTAGATGACATAATGGGAAACATTTTTGTAGTTAACCCAACGTTCCAAATAGAACCTTGTGAAGATCCCAATGGGACATGGACCTTAGAATTCAACGGTGCTCACTCCAGTTTAGGTTTAGGGGAAGGAATTGTTCTCATATCTCCTTCAAAGGAGAATTTTTACTTCTCATATAGACTTGAACATGATTGCACAAATAATGTTGTTGAATATGAAGCCTTGTTATAGGACTCAATCTCTCCCTTAATAGGAAAATAAGATGCTTGAGGGATGTAGGAGACTTTGATCTGGTTGTTTCCTAGATAAATTTGAATTTCACCATGAAAAATGAGAGGTTGAAGAAGTATAGGGAATCAATGAGAGATGCCATAAAAATCTTTGATAAATTCTCAATCAAAGCAATGCCAAGAGAAGAAAACAATGTGGTTGATGCCTTGGATGTCTCTTCTTCCACTCTACAACCTTGTGAGGGACCTCTCCAATACTTGTGCAAGATGGAAGTAGTCTTTAGACCATCTGTACCTGACAGCCTAGAACATTGACAAGCCTTTGATGATGATGCCTAGATCCTCAGATTCATGCAAGGTAGTAAAGAGTTCTCTAATTCCCAAATATTTTTTCTAGCTGATTCCATGAACCTGGAAGTTGAAGATTTACCCAACAGGACTCTCCCAAAAGGATGCACCCCCTGGAACACATGTTTGATAGACACAACGTTTATAGGGGAAAACCCATTGTAGATCAATTTGAAAAAGTGTTGGAGTTCAACATAGGGACAAAAATTGAGCCAAGAATGGTAAAATAGGAAAAGGGACTACCAAGGTCAAAAGAAGCGAAATACTAGGCCTTATCCACCAATTTAAGGATGTTTTTGCTTGGACTTATGATGACCTAAAAGCATACATGAGTGATGTTATTCAACACGTTATTTCTCTAGTAGATGGAGCCAAACCATTCAGACAAAATCTAAGGCATATGAATCCAAAGTCGGCACCCCTAATTCAGAAAGAACTTTAAAAGATGGTAGACGTTGGTGTTATCACCATAAAAAAATTCTATGGGAGATCTGGTTTTCAAAACTTAGTGAGGTGCTAAATTGATGTGGAGGTGTGATAAACTGGAGGACATGGCTAGATCTCGTGAAAGGAGGCTAAACATAGCGGAAATATAGAGTTTATGAGACCCGATGGGTCATAGATCGCGGGTGCTACAGATCAACGGTCGAGGATCGTTTCGGGGGGAGAACTTGCGTGGGGGATAATTCCCGAAAGCGGGCTGAAAAGTAAACCGTGCTTTCAGCTCGAGACCACGTGGCACCACTAGGTGCATTTTGGGGTGATAAGCAGTTTGCCCCAAATCGCTTCCCCTCACCGCCGAAATCGGAAAAGTATATAAAGGGGGCCCTCGTCGTTATTTTATTATTTTTCAAATATTGGAACGTTGAATGTTGGCGTGACCGCTCCATTCAAGCTGAAGCTCAAAAACACGCCAAACTCACTCATTTTATACTCATTTACAAGTATTTTTTATCGCCACCATGGACCATGTCATTATGTCAGTAGGAGAGTAAGACCCCATGTCAAATGAAGAAGCTCTAGTTGATAGAGATTCAGATGTGTTCGACCCTGAAATAACCATCTCTCCCATCTCCATGTCCAAAGCTAATCTGTCAGATAATGTCGGGAAAGATATACCCTTCCTTCCAGTCCAGGCCACCATAGTCCCTTACGTTGTCAAGGTCGCATTTCCCTTCCCTGAATTCATAGGTTGGTGCACATAGCAGTATTCACAGGAAGAGAAAGTTATCTTAAATAAATAAGGGTTTGAGGTCTTGTGTAGGGTAGAGAGTCTGTCTGTTCGAAGCGCCCTCGGCATACTAGAGTCCCCCTTTGCAGTGTCTGAACCATTTGAAGAAGAAAAGCTAATTATGGTTTACAGGGAATGTCCCTCAAAAGTCAAAGACCTGTTTTTGCAAATAATTGTCAAACCAGAACATATTTTCGAATGTTTGTCCCTGCCAATGAGCGTAAATATCATGGTTATTGAAGTCCAATGGCTCTATTCCATACTGAGTCAAATTTTAGGTCTAGATAATGACAAGTATGTGGTCGAGGTCATGTTAGGTTTTCTGTTGGCGTTTTTCCAGTCAAAGTCCAGTCAGTTAGTTTGCATCAGCTTCAATGAATTCATAGCTAATAATATCAACAAGCAGCTAGTGAATTTTCAGTCACTAAGACATTTCAGATATTACACGTACTTGCTGAAGATTTTCCTGGAGACAAACAAGAGAGAGTTCCCTGAAGCAACATTCATATCAAATGAATGCAAAAGAATCACAATTCTCATTTTTATCAACAAAGTCATGTCTAGAGTTTACAGCCTGATTTTCAACACCATCTTGCTAAGAGTCCTAGATGACATGAGGAGTTATTTACAGCCAAATCCAGAAAACAGAGTGGGGGATTGGGTGTTGTTCATGCATTCAACAGTGATATGGGTTTATGGTTGTCATGAATCCCCCTACCTTCTGCCTATTTTTTTGACACCCAGAATCTTTTCCCTAGAGTTCATCATGCAAAGAATCATATCAGAGACATAACACTTCCTGAAACTACACAAGGCATCCAACCTCAAATTCCCTTTCATCATTGGACCCTTCATTAGAAAAACTAGATCGTGCTTATCTTAGATCCAGGCCAAGCTCAAGCAGTTTGGATTTGCACAGCTACAAGGAATAAGATATGATCCACATCAGATCATATCCCAGAGAAGACTAATAAACAAACAACCCCCCTATGAGCATGAACATGTTGAGGGTTTTGACAAATTGGGAAATCTAGATGTTTGTGTTGATATGGAAGAAATCTTGCAACCAACTCAAACACAACAAGTGGCTGCAACCCTGCAACAGACTCAGATACAACAGACTCCTCAAAAGTTGATAGTTAAAGTCCCCAAGGTAAGTGTTTACAACAAAAGAAGTAGTTCAGAGGGCCTGGGCACCAACAGTCAGCAAACTAACCCTAAAAAGATGAAGATCACACAATCCCCACAGATAGTGGATCTAGAAGAGGAAGAACCTAAAGAACAAGTAAATGTGGATATGGTGGAGAGTGGCACCAACAATGTAGAATTTGGGAAAGGAAGCAAGCTCTAAAGTGAAGGCAACTCAACAATTTTCAGCAGCAAAAAGCACATCTTTGATAAGGTAGTTGGAGCAGCCTATCAATCTAAAGAAGATTTATCAAAGCAATATGTTGAGAAAGGAAACCTGGCTATGAATGAAATGAAGGAGTTAATCCCTGAATTAGAAAATATATCTCAACATAAGTCTTCTCTGATCACAGTGAGAGATGTAGAAAATAAGACATTCAATATAGAAGTTGCAGATGAGGATGAAGTATCTGAAATCAACTTAAAATATGAAAACATCAGCGCCCCAGACAAAGTGAAATTCCACAGGAATACCAGTGACATGCTGTATTCATATTACTTGGGTCTAAACCTGAAGAATTCAAAGGTGTCAACTTATGCAATTAAGTTGGAAGGGCAGTTGAGGCAAGAAAAAGCATCTAACGGGGCTTGGAAAACTCAGGTCAAGAGGCTAGAATCTAAAGGCCCTCGGGGAGTGAAATCCTCCTTAAAAGAAAAAGACAAGTTGATTCAAAGCTTGAAGAAGAAACTGAAAATATCTGCCACAGAGCGTCCACAGACAACATAATTGGTTGCTCTAGAACAGGAGAAGGAGGCATTTCGACAAGAGGCATTGAATTACAAGGCCAAGGTATTACAGCTGGAGCAAGAAAAAGTGAACTGGTCACAAGGACAGACAAAAGTACCAAACATGGCTACAACTGCACCATCTACTACAGAAGCTGGGCCAAGCACTAAAGGACTTGTCCAGGCTATGTCCCAAGTTAGCCTAAAGGTGGGGGAAATCAAAGGTATGAAGGGAGACATAGACAAATTGAAGCAAGAAATGAAAACAAAAGATGAGAAGATGGCTCAACTTCAAAAGGAGAATCAAGCTTTGGAGGAAAGAGTAGACAAGATGAAAACAAGGTTGAAAGGCAAAGGACTATTGCAGGGAGCCAAACACATCATCTGGGATTCTATTGTTGCTGAAGTTGGCAAGTTCAGGGTGTACTTGAACTTCATCAATGACAAAGATAGCATGTCCATCACAGGCAGAAGTAGGTGCATTGTTGTAAATGAGACCCTAACAAACAAACCCTCAGAGTGGGCCCAAAATGCTATAAACCTGCTGAATTCCATCCCCATTGCATAACTTCATACCATTAGGGTCAAAGATAGGACTACATTGATCATCTGGGCCAGAAGGGTCATTGCCAAGCATAACCTATTAAAATCAGTCCAAACCAAGGCCATACAGATGGAGGAGAGTATACAGGAATTCAAAGATCTGTTTGAAGAGTTATTCATCAAAGGCCTCCCACCATTTTGGGATGGCAAAGGAAAATTGTATGATAAGGAGGAATACAACTCTCGCCTCGCCTAATGCAGAATGGATCACTCCAAGTTTGAAAGCCTGGAGGAAAAATTGAAAGGAGAAACCCTGGTGGAATATCTGATCACAGATTTTGAGATCTTGAATTAGTTCAAGACAGTGAAGATTGGACTGCCAGTCATGACGTATGCCTCTTGCATTGATCTGGAGATATTGATTAAAGAAATGATGGAATACGATATTCCTTCTGACTTGTAGTGGAAGGAGATAGTGCGGTTGGGCAAAACAAAGTGCAGTTTTCCAGGAACCAACAGATAACGCCCAAGTGTCACTAAAATGGCAGGTCCGACAGAGGACCGAAATAGGACAGATGGCAAAAGAAGAAGCTAAAGAATCAGAGGAATCAACCATTGGTCCATGAAACATTTTTTATTAATCATTGTAATCGTTTCCCATACCGAAACTGTCAAATGTAATTATTGTAGTCAATTTTAGAAGCTGAAACGTTTTATTTCAACTATTGTAATCAATTTCTAATTGAAGGAACTCGAATTGTATAAATATTAGAAGTTCCAAATGTATTAATGTTGGCAGAAGTGCAAGGGCACCTTTTTAGTTGTTCTGAACTCAATTGTAATTTTTTGGAGCTGAATTGAATACATATACAAAAGATTTTGAAGTCTCTATGAAAATATTCTAATGGTGGTGATATGAGTTTTATCTTCTCTCCTTGTATGTATTTCCTGTGTTCTTTAACTCCATTTGCACTTTCTTCTGTTTAAATTGGATATTTTAAAAGCTCAGAATTCATCTTGTGATGCTCTCGGATTAAGAAATTTAAACTGTGTGAAATTCTTCATAACTAATTCGGAATTCATTTCATTAATGCACTTATGCAGTTACTTGTTTCCATTTTCTTCTTACACTCCGCAAACTACAATTTATAACTCAGATTCATCACCTCACTTAGCCTTTATCCTCTGCAGAGTTCTACTAGTCAGTCAATGTTTTCATTCAATTTCAGAATTTTGACTCCATAGCCCTAAGTGTCCCTCCCCTTCCTTTCCAACAAATTTATAAAAATCCCCCAAAACAAACTAAATCTATCCATTGATTTCCAAAGAAACATCAAGTGACATGAGAGAGCCCTCTCTGAGATGAGAAGGCTAGTACCCAACTCTAAAGTTGGTTTGTAGGTTACCTTTGTAATTTGTCTATTAGTCGAACAAATTTACAGAGTGCTAACAACTGGTATCATAGTCTCTATTAGATATTCTTCATGGATGTCCAACCTAGTAGTGGTTTGAAAGAAGAATGGAGACATTAGACTATGTATTGACTTTAGAAACCTTAACCAACTCTCATTAAAAGATAACTACCCTCTCCCAAACATGGAACATTTGTTGCATAGAGTTACTGGCACTGGGATGAATTCCATGTTGGATGGTTTCTCTGGTTACAACCGTCTTAGTCAAAAGGGAGGACCAACTTAATACTACAATCCCTACCCCCTGGGGAACTTTCATGTACCTAAGGATGCCTTTCAGCCTTGTAAATGATGGCTCTACTTTCCAAAGAGAAATGGATTTTGCTTTCATAGATCTCATTGAAAAGATCATAGAAATATACCAAGATGATTTGAAAATTGTGTCCAAAGAAAGAAATGTGCATGTTTCACACCTAAGAACAATATTTGAGCAGTGTAGAAAGTATGGTGTTTACCTTAATCCCAAGAAGTCCATCTTTGGTGTAGATAAAGGGAGTTTATTGAGACACATAGTCTCACAAGAAGGAACTTCTATCGATCCCAAAAGGGTTGAATCAATCAAGGATATACGACCTCCCACTAACAAGAAGTCTTTACAATCATTCTTTGGAAAAATAAACTTTATGAGACGATTTATCCCAAATTTCATCGAAAAGATCAAACCCATGAGTGCCTTGCTTAAGAAAGATGTCATTTTCAGATGGGATAACAATAGAATAAGATCCTTTGAAGACATTAAAGATGTTATCACCAAGGCACTTGTCCTGGTCAACCTTGATTACTCTCGTGACTTCATAATTTTCTCATTTTCTTCTCAAGACACTATAGCTAGAGTGTTGTTACAAAAAAATAAGGATGGCCACGAGCTACCAATTGATTTCATGAGTAAATCCCTTAGAGATGAAAAATTGAACTAATCCATCATCGATAAGCAAGCTTATTCCCTTTTCAAATCCCTTAATCACTTCAAAAGTTATATCGGGTACAACAAGATTAGAGCTTATCTGCCTTATCCTGACGTAAAGGATGTTCTATCGCAACAAGATTTCCTAGGCACTAGAGGAAAGTGGGTGTCCAAAATCCAAGAGTATGAATTAGAGATAAAACCCACCAATATTATCAAAGGGAAAGGTCTAACCCAAATGTTGATTGAGAGCAATAACGAGGCCATATGATTGGGAGAGAATGAACATGTCAATGTAATAGTGAGTGAATTGGAACATGATGAGTGGTATGAAAACATTATCTACCACCTGAATGACCTTTCATGCCCCAACCACTTTGTAGACTACAAGAAGAGAGCCTTGAAGCTAAAATATATGAAGTATTGCTTGACCCAGGATGGTTTAGGTCGGAAGAATCTTGATGGAATCATCCTTAGATTCCATAATAAAGATGAAGTGAACCATTTTATTAACATACTCCATTCAGGGTACTGTGGTGGTCACTTCATTACCCGTACTACCGCCCATAAGATCCTAAGGGTAGGTTATTATTGGTCCATCTTGCTCATTGATACCCATCGTTCTGTCAGATCATGCCAACCCTTCCAATTCTTCATAGGGAAATAACGACTCCATGTGCTGTCGTTGAATCCAGTCATTGTTGAAGCTCCTTTTCAGCAATGGGGACTACATTTCATTAGTGAACTCACAAATAAATCCGACAATGGATATTGTTGGGTTTTGACTGCTACAAACTATTTCACTAGGTGGATAGAGTCCATCCCAACAAAAAAGGCAACCGAGGAAGTTGTCATGAGTTTCCTCAAGGATAGGTTCCTAACAAGATTTGGTACACTTGACAAGATCACTACTGACAATGGTAAAGCCTTTAACTCCCTTGCATTGATGGAATTCTACTTTAAGTACGTGATTGTCTTATCTCACTCTTCTAACTACTATCCCTAGGGGAATGGCTTAGCAAAATCGAGTAATAAAAACTTGATAAATATTGTCAAGAAGATTGTAGGGGAAAACAAGAATGCCTGGGATAGTAAGATCAAGCACGCCTTGTGGGTAGATCGCATTACAATAAATACTTCCATAGTAAATACCCCATTTGAGATTGTATATGGATTGGAAGCTAAGTTTCCCATCAACCTCCATATTCCCACCCTCCATTTCACACAACAATACAGGGCTCATAAGCAGGCTCTGCAAGGAAGACGAAAACAACTAGTAGAATTGAATGAATCTAGGAGGACCACTTTGGATCAAATGACACACAACCAAGAGAAAATTAAGGGAAAGTTCAATCACAAAGTAACGAACATAGTTTTCAAAGAAGGAGGCCAAGTGCAACTGTGGGAGAAAAGAAGGGAGAAACCAGGAATGCATAAGAAGCTAGATAGCCTATGGATTGGACCCTACAAGTTCGTAAGCTAAGCAAGACTCAAGTCATTCAACTTAGCCATGCTTGAAGGAGAAAAGATGAAGTTACCTATTAATGTAAGCCTTTTCAAACTTTATTTCCCCAATGGAACATGATTGGCATAGATTAGAGTAGGTAGTTAGAGTAGGCATTTGCACCCTGCATTGCATTGTGTATATGTTGCATCATCCATAGCATTGTAGTATAGTTGCATCTTGCTTGGATTTACATACATGCTTATGATTTACATATTCTTTTCTTGCATCATTGCATATCGCTATGTTATATTATTATATTTTGCATGTTCACATTGAAATGTTAGAATAAAATGTCAGAAAATTTTCTTTTCAAGTTTTGCTTTAGATTTTTTATCGTTAGCATATATTCTCATATGAACAAGGGGTGAGTGCGCCACCTCTGATACTTTGACATTTTGTTTGAGAATGTGTAGGCACAGGTTGTACCAGGAGATGCTAAAGTTGTCATGGGCTCTACAGTGAGCACATGTCCCCATGTAGGGGCCATATGTCACCCCCTCAGGCTTGGGGTAACTAAGAAGACCATGTCTTGAGGCCCACAGGTAGCCGACATGGAATGTCGAGAGTCAGATTAACCAACATAGCCTGCAAGGTCCCTCCTATTCATGTTGATAACCACTCATCACCATCAACATAACAACATCATTAGGTTTGGATCCCAGAAGACAACGAGTATTGCTTCATAAGGTAACAATTATGGTGTCATGGTAAGTGTCACTTTAATATTTGAAGAATTTGAACATGTAGCAAATAATCCTTTCTTGATTATGAATCTTTTGCTTGTAAATTATACCTTTTGCCTAATTTCACCTTGGTGGTTGTCACTGTGTCGGGAAACAAGTTGGTTACCCTTGGGAAAAGGGTTGTTGCTAGGTAGTTCCTTGAAGGGTCATTGTACCATTCCCATTCATACTTACCATTTTCCACACTTCTTCCCCTCTGTCTCCTCATATTTTGGGTTTTTAGATTCATTGACCCCAAGAAGGGATTGTACCTTATTTCAAGGGAAGAATGAGCTAAAGGCCCAAAGGTGTTGAAGCTGACAAAAGTTAAATGTCAATCATTATCCTTCCAAATGCTCGCCTTGAGGTCATGAGAGCAATGAAACACTTCTCCATAAGAATCAAGGACATTCTAAACACATAATTAATAAATGTCCCACTTGTTAAGGAAATACATTTTGCAATGTCTCTTACTTCCCATTGCATATGGCACTCTGTGTGTTTCTAGCTTCAAGTGGCATTGTGGTACTCCTTACTTTCCATTACACATAGTACTCAATGTTTCAGATCATAATGAATTAATGGCAATAAAAGGGCTTGGAAAAATGTTGCATTGTTGACAAAGGGCAACACACCCTCCACAAAGGCACCCATAAATGAGGCAATATGAACCCTTGTATGTCAAGAGCCCCATGCATAAAGGTCTTGCCCCAATCCACCTCATATTCATTTCATGACTTAGATAAGGTCTTCTTGGGAAACATCCCTAGACTTGGGGATTGGCCTACCCAACATGGCACCTTAACAACCCACCATACCTAAGTTTGGCAAAGTTTATAAGGTCTTTGAGCATTTGTTTAATTTGAAAAGGGGGGTTTGATGCACATGTTTAGGTGGTTCTCCTATTAGATGTGGCTTACTTGGCATGATTCATATGACTTGTGGACCCTTGGGGGGCTTACTTGTTTGTCTTTGCAAGACTTTACGCGATGGAAGCCATTCGTGAAGGAACGGTGCCACTTGGACCTTCAAAGGGGATTGAAATCCCATGAGATGGATGCTAGACCCCACGTCTGGGGCACCATTGATGATGAAGCATTGCACATGGAAGATGAAGGACATTTCCTTTGGAGGCACCTTAACGTCACCAAAGGACGATATTGTACCTTCCCCCACTTGAAATTTTTCCTTTGGAGGCCTATATGTCACCCTTCTAGCCCTTGATGTCACCTAGGGGATAGGGTTTGATGGTTCACATGGTGATTTGATGGGAGGATGCACTTGACATGGACCTTGGCACATGAGAGAGTGACACTTGCCCTTTGGAGGCCCAATGACATCCATCTTGGAGCTTGACATGACCTCCTCTAGCCCAACGTCACCCTCTTAGGGCATGATGTCACCATTTAGGGTTTCATTTGAATTAAATTTTATATTTTGAATTTATGTAAAGACAATTTAAGGGGTCGGCCCCTCTTGAAGAGACATGACTTTTTATTTGTGTCTCTTGGATGGCTAGGGTTTCCATATAAATATGGCTAGCCAAGATTCATTTTCATCATCACATTTTTCTCACACATGTGAGAGACTACTTATGAAATTTTCGCTATATTGGGGTTACTGGCTCTTTTTACTCATGTGATATCTCTTGGAGGTCAAGTGCGGATTCTCTTTTGCTTATTTTTTGGATGGTATTGTTGCAATTAGGGTTTATTCTTGGCATATCTTGGTGAAGTAAGTAAATTTCTGCAATTTAATTTCATGTTATTGAATGTTTTATGGCGAATTTTACTTCTTCATATTGAAGATCTTGCTCGGTAAAACCCTAAGAGAGGAGCATGAGCGCTTCCTCCTCTCACAAGGTCAATTTAATCCATAAATTTGTGAAGGAAATCCGACCTAGGGTTAGAATCCTAAATCCGTAAAGTGTTATCACTTTAGGAGTTTGATTCTAGACTCTTGATTGTGACCTAGTTGAAGTACCTAAGAAGGTGTTGATGGGTCCTAGATCCCTTTAATTCAACAGTAGGAACCAAACCTGCCACCAAGGCCCAATTAGACTCTGCAACGTTTAATAGTGGAATGGTTCTCCAGATCTTGCGATCCGACCAATTAATCGATGAGATTTACGTTTTCTTGCGAAGGTGTCTCCTTCAGTTAGGACTTTCTCTTTTTGTATTTTGTCTTAGGTGGGACCGATGTGAGATGGAAGCCAGTATAAACCAACTTGCTAACAAAGAAAGATCAAGTTAAACTACTGGAGAAGAGGCCGAGCTTGGGATAACCCACTACTCAAACATGCAAACAACAATTCTATACCACAGGCCTAGTACTAATACATTAACCATGTGAGTATCCAACTACTGTCTGAGATACAAATCATCAGAGAGAAAACACATATGCGATAAGATAATGGAAAGAAAAATAATTCACCTACTCATAATCATTCATCACATAATAACACAACGATTAATCTTCATCATTAAAGAAAAGAACTGTAAAACATTGCATCAGATAACTTAACAATAAATTTAATAGCTCTTACTCATTACAACATCCATTCATAAGACGAGATAGGAAATAGTTCTTCTCCACGTCCAATCACACATGCATTTGATGAAAATATAAACTTGTCTCTGGTTCAAAAGGACTTCTCTATTAAAGGTAGCTCGGAAATAGTTCTTAACAAAACCAAAAAGAGAGTTTCTTGTAACAACCATCAACCTTTAACTAATTGGTCAGTGCTCTTATTTATAACATAAAATTAACTAAAAATAACGGCTAAAGTGCAGTTACACAAAATAAAACTCACCACGTGGATTTCTCTCCTAATAGTTTTCCAAAAATCATCTCAAGATATCACTTTAAAAGGGTGACTCTTCTCATACTCCGACCAACTGATGAACAACTCCTCGCATGTGTGGGCATATGGAAATTTGTGTTGTTCCATCGGGGCCACGTAAATCTCTCTAATCTTTACTGCATGTGCCCTATACTTCACCAGACCGACGCATAATTGCTGCAACACAGCCTGATCTTTGATCAGGTGTTCCATAAATTGTTGCACTTGTCCTAGCACTATGTCGGTCACCTTTGCTAGTCTTTCGGCCCATGATGAATCTTGCTTGGTGTGCGATTCGACTATGTCACGCAAGTCGACAAAGTCATCGGGTGTGTCGAACTCGGGGAGTCTGATGTCCTTCATCACCTAATTGATCTAACTCCAGTGCTTCTTGCACTTGGCCCATTTCTCTTGAATTTCTCGGTGTGGTTCCCGAGACATTTTTGCCCAATACTCGGCTGCTTTATTTATCCGATCAAGACTGCTTTCGTTCAATACCTAAATGTCGTGTTCTTCTTTATCTCAACCCTGTTGGACTACACCAATGTAGTCGACTCTCTCCACGGATTGTTGCGCCTTTTCATACCATCACTCCATATCCTTGCACGTCGCGAGTTCCATGAGAGTATCTTCCTGGAGCTCGATTATCTTCGAAGTGAAAAGGTGTCGCTCGTTTATGAACTTGCTATAAGCCTCTTTGAACTCGCTCCTCAGGTACACCGCGACCTGTGTGGTGTCTTGATAGTACTTAGCTAGGTGGCGCAAAAGTTCTAGTTCCTTCAGGGCGGTGGCCAACTCCTTTTCATCCCGTTTAGCTCTGTCCAGGGTGGCATCTGTGATTGCTATCCCTGCGCCGATGAGCTCAGATGTTTTAGAATGGTCTGTGTTGATCAAATGCTCTTCTATAGTGATGAGGATGGAGCGATCTAGAGTGATCCTCCTCTTCTTAGTGGTTCTTTGGACGATGGCCTTCCTCTTCTGATCATACGCTATTGCATGTATGTCGACTACCTTGTCCACAGGTTCGGGAATCTGTTGATCACCCCATCTGAGTGTATTTCCCAGAGTTCCAGTGGTGTATATTTGTTCAAGATCGGGTTCTTGAACTTCCTCGTTGTGCTCCAAAGGCCCAACTTCTGTCTGGCACTTATCGGGGTTTTGAGCGCCAATTGAAATAGAGGTGTTGGGAATAGACTCGACAATTTCTTGTTCATCGACCATTGAAACACCAATTTCTTGCTGCGGTGCTCCTTTCTCTGGCTCATCCGACCCCGGCTGATTTTTTGGATTGTACTTTTCAGTTTCCGACGCATCGAGTATTTTAGTGTCTAGGACACTCTCGACTTCCTTTTCCTTCCGTGGGACCTTCGGTATTTGGACCTCGGGAATAGGAGAAGATGTCTTCTCATGTCCCTTTTCTTCTTCAACATGCATAAGGGTCCCGAGAGATACTTTCGGGCTCTCATCATCATCATAGATTTTAATTAACTCATGGAGGGGGTCCGATGCACTTGTTTCTATTGATACCTCGACTGTCTCTGACTGCGTTGCAATACCTGTCGGCGATCTGGTTGGTGGCATTGTGAATTCAGGGTCGTCTAGTTCATTGATGTTATCAAGGTCTATGAATTCAGGGCCGCTTGGCCCCGCCGGGCTTTCTTCTGGGCTATCGGTTGGGAGTCTTGGCATCTTGATGAGGTTTGGGTTATCTCACATATGATTCATTATCTGCTGTGCCTTTTCATACATGAGTAACCCTCTCTCCCGTGCATCCTGAGCCTTGGGGGAAATTGTATCCTGCACCGGGGTCACCAGGGAAATCTCTATTGTTTCGACCGCTTCCTGGGGGGCTTCTGCTGTCTTGGACGCTATTATTTCCTCTCTAGACCTAAGGGCCCCTTGAGCCGATTGTTCCATGGCTATCACTTGTTCATCCAGGCTCATGGCTTTGAACCTGGTCATCTTAGGGTCAGCCATCCTTGCTACCGCCTCATCCCAATCCTGAGCATTTTCTGTGAAGATCTCATCTTCAAACCTGTCGTGGTCATATGACCAGCAGGACGACATTCGGGATGCATGTATAAGGACTAGACCTTTTGGGTCGTGTTTACAAAAACGATCGGTCTGGAATCATAAATCCAATTGACTTAACCCTTCTTGTTTAGCTTGAGTGATGTATTTTACTAGGTAGAAACCTATATGGAATCCATATAGGATGAACGCACGCTTCTTATCTTTTACCAGCGTAGCGTTGTAACCTTGCAGGATGGTATGGTAACAGATTTCCCCTATTACTAGTCGATCGAGAACATACACAGGTAAAAGGTGTGGTGCTCTGGTGGCTCCGAAAACCTTGATGTAGGTATCGCGCTCATCCAGGTACCAGTGACCTACCTTTGATATCATCTTTTTGGCCGCAGCCGACAGTATTGGACACTCTTTATTGAAAAGAAAAAAATGAATGTGCGTGATGAATTGATCGCAAATGAGGGAGTATGATTTCATAGGACGTTGAAATATACGTGGACCGGGAGTTCTGAGGCGTGCCAACTTAAGTTCATTCCAGCAAAGACATTTCTGGCGCAGATGATGTCCAATAAATAAGAAGCCATATAGAAGGATGAGATTTCTCCCTCTTTCGATGTCTGGGCCTATTGAATGCAAATGCTCAGCTACTTTGAAATGATGGCACCCCAGTTAAAAACCCTCCCCGAAATGGCTACAGTGTAAGCTAGAGGCATCCATGCCTCTTAAAACCTGGAACAATCCTTCTCCCCATACAACCAACAAATGAGGGCCATTAGGTATATATATGGTTCTCTTAAGTTGGTCGTCGGGTACCAGCCAACGGTCCGATTGGTGAATTTTTTATCCTCTCTTCACCATGAAGCTCTCACTTTGCTGGTGTCGTGTTTCTTATAGAAATTTATAATGAAATCGGTGTTTAGCCGCTCCTTTGAGTCCCTGAGCTTGTAGTAATTCTGCACCTCTACGGGAAGGAAAACCCCGACACACTCACCATTGTCGTCATTAATCAAACATCTTTGTGTGTCAGTGTGGTCGATAAGCCATTTCAAGAGTTCTATGCAAGGGAAAAATGGAGCTCTGCTCACTACCATGTGTAGGTACGATCTTCGAATAATCAGAAAAACTTCATCGTCGAGCTTTCTCATATCGGGGTCGATGTGCGGGGTATATTCAAGGAATTCTTCCCGCTTGATCTTCTGGAACAGTTGTCCCCAATGCGGGAGTATTGCCTTGGTCCTTATGCTCGCCTTTGTGTCTCCAAAGGCCGGAGGCTGAATGAAAACCTCCTTGGTGGATGTCTTGATGACGGGCACCGGTTTTGGAGTAAATTCCAATTATTTTGTGACTGTTGGGAAAGAACTTTCTCCTACCTCTGGTTCCTTTAGCTTCGGCGCTCTTGGATATATCCCGATGGTTGGTTTTCTTGGAGGCATTGTTCCCGCAAATAAAATAATCCTTTAGGGCCAACATGCGGAGAAATATTGGATCAAAATGTATATGTGAAGCGAAAACATAGAAAATCTAGACTAGTACATACCTGAAACGCTTGCTAAAATATGTAGTTTGATACTCATGGGGGAGCTCAGAATCTTTTGAATTGCTTGTCTCATTCTTTTGGATGCTCTGAAACTCCTTAGTGCGCAGAATAATCTAGTTTACAATGGCTCAAGAGGATTTAATGGAGAAGGACTTATCGGTCGTATCAACCAATTAATCCGGGTGATGAGTGAAATTCAAACAAATCTAATGCTGAATATCTGCAATTTAATTCATCATGGGTTGACGGCAGAGGGTGATGTGTTGTATCGCTAGGTTCAAATGGTCCTTTTGATTCACGCATGAATTAGCAACTAATGCGAGATTTGTAATTAATTATCCCTTTAAATGCGTCGTATCTAGCATTAAAACGTCCCATCGTGTCGCTTTCCTAGTGGGGAAGTCAGGAATCGAAAAGGTGTTACGAGAGTTTTCGTTGATGTTCGCTTGCAAAAAAACTCTGACGCTGATCGATTTTTCCCTATGGGTTTGACACGGCACAACTGGCTCGAGATAAAACTAAATCGTAAGGTTATCCAATCCAACAAGGATACATGGCATATGAGGATAGGTGGTATGATCGTGCATATCAATCGGAGTCGGGTTTTTCCATAAGCTGCGCATTTGAAAACTAAGCTTGGGGTCGCCAATGTCGAAAATTATTGGGGATCGACGATCGGGGGATAAATCTATCACGCTTTTTTGCGGACTTGCTTTCTCAAAACTCATCGATGCCGAAAAGCTTCGGGGATCGACTATCGACGATTCTTTTCTTCCTTTGCTAACGTTTATTCCCTACGCCTTTTGTTGATGTCGAATGAGATCGGCTATCGACGATATCCTTGTGTAATGATCGCCGCGAAAGAGAACTTGCTTTTTTCGATGCCGATGAAGATCAGTTCTGGGCAACTTCAGTTTTTTGAGTGATTTCCTTTCACCTTTTAAAAATTTCCGATTCTGAATTTGGACGCGTCGAGTGAAATGTTTTAGCTGTTGATTCTTATTAAGAAGCTAAGTCTTTTAAGTCATGGGTTTTCATAGATTCAAACAAACTTTAAAAGACTTAATGAGAGTCAAAATGGTAAGCGAATGCAACATTTTCCATAATGAAGATGAATCAGACAGTGCAAAAAGATCAAGTGGTACCCAAAAAGTAAAATTTGACATAGACTTTTTAGGGTGCGTTGAGTGCTCAACAAAAGGCGGAAAAGGTTGCTAGATCAAAAAAGTGTTTTCACTCTAGCAATCCTTCTCCTCAAGTTTTGAACCCTTGGACTATCGAAGGGTGGTGCACTAACCCCTTTATTTATATAATTAAAACTTTAAAAATCCAACTATCCGTTAAAAATAAAATTTTGCATTTTTCAAAAACTTCTAACTAGCATGTAATATGATTCAAGAAAATGTGGTAAAGAAACTATGCATAAATTCAAATAAAGCAATATGTAAGTAGAATATGAACATGCAAATCTAAATAAATGCAACAAAACTACCATGAACACACAAATGCAATTGTAAGAAAGCAAATGACCTACCTACTTACTTAGGGCTCATGGCCCTAAAGAAGTTAGGTTTCATTGATGTAGGTCCAGAGGATAGACCCATCAATTGGTAATGGCATCTTCCTCCCATCCATGGTAGATAAATAATAATTACCCTTCTTGGACTTCTTGTTTATGATGTAAGGGCCAAGCCATAAAACTTCACTCTTGTTGTCGTACTTTGGCTTTCCCTTTCTCTTATCCCACATGAGCGCAATGATTCCTTCATCAAATTCAACATAAGGCATGTCTTCAATGTAAGGTTGAGTAGGTGGACCTACCTTGACCATGTCCTTGATAGACCTTTCTCGCTCTTTATCTTTCTTATATTCATCTTTCTTAAGTATTTTGACAGACCCTGGATCCTTACCTTGGTATTCTGCAAGCTTCTCTTTGTATTTATTTGTCTTCGAAAGTAAAGTATCAATACAATCCTCTTGTGCAAAAGGAAACTCCTAAGAATCATACTCAGTAATGTGAGGTCCCACATCATACTCATAATAATTTGGGCCATTCGGGTCAACTACAAGATTCTTCGCAACATGTTGACTATATAAGATCTCAAATGTCTCGTCTTCCATAGGGATATGTGCATGAGTAAGGTCCATATTAAGAAAACCCCCAAGGGTAGCTGAACAACTTATTGACAAGAGCATGCCCCAAGCATCTAGTACATCAATCACTATTATACTCATGGGTAGGAAGATATGAGGGAAAGCCTCAAGATACCCCTACTACATCTTCTATGAGACCATGCACCTTTACTTTTCTTGAATCAATGCCACAAACATTTCCATAAGGGTGAGTTATCTTCAAACCAAGTTGCTTCATGACATTTAGAGACATCACATTTGTCGAGGCTCTAGAATCTAACATACAATTATTCAAACGAAAACCATTTATGCCCAAGGAAATATAAAAAGGGGGAGACTCTTCTCCTTGTCCCCCATGATACATAGTATTTAGGATGATCATAGGATCTCTTGCTTCATATTGTACCTTTAATACCTTAAAAAATTCTCTCCTTATGGAAGGAATCTTGCACATTTCTACCATAGGTACTGACATATTCATCATTCCCATCGTGGTGGGTACATCTATATTAAGACGAAGCTCTTCATATGATGGTGCAGGCCATGCAAGAAAATCATGAACTGGTGGTGGAGGAGGTGGATGAACTTCCTTGGTAGCTAGAGGTTGTGGGGCCCGCACTTTGTTTCTCCTTGAGTATGTTAAGATTTCCTTTTTCCTCAATTTATCCTTTAGATCTTCATCCATTTGATTCAACACTTCCATCCGAGCTCGTTTAGCTTCCCTCTTCCTGATTTCTTCAAGTTGTTCCTCAGTGACATCAATGTGCTCATTGTCTTGAAGAGTTGAAACTGTGCCAATGAAGTTCAATCTGTCCATGGTGCCTAAATCTTCTTCGTCTTTCATCTGTCTCAGACATTATTCTTTTAATGAGGTTCTTGGCAAGGCAAACACCATGGTGATCCCTCTAGGTTGACCATCCCAACCATATATAAGTTGTTAGGCGCCTTTGCTTCCTGTTGTGGCCTTGGTTTCCAACCTACGTTTTGTTGTCTAACAAACTGGGGTCTCGAGGAATGATGATACCTCTCTAAGGTTGTCAACCTATTCATGATCTGGTTCTGATTCTGGATGAATTGAGTATTCATTTGATCAAAATTCTGAGTTAGTGGATGTTGGATAGTGTTGGTTGAATTCTTCGTCTTTGGTTCTGTCTTAGTAGGAGGGAACTGAAAAGGCTCGATCTTTGAGATGATAATATGTTCCTCAATCTGAGCACTATATTCTCTAGCCTTTGACAAACTTTCAAGCATCTTTTCTTTCAGAACAAATTGCCCTTCAAAAGCATTCAAGTAGAGGAGGAGAACAGTTGCATTTGATGGACATAAGTCCTTCGGGATTTGACTGCGTAAGTTGTCAAATCTGGACTCAAATTTTGTTACTGTTTTGTTTTCTTTCCTTTTGATTTGAATGAATTGCATCAATAATATTCCACTATCCTACTTTGTTGTCCATATTTCCTTGAAAATCTTAGCGAAAGCTTCATAACATGCCAAGTGATCATCAGGTAAGCCTTTATACCACTTTCGAGCATCTTCATCAAGAGACATAGCTAATAGCTTCATCGCAAATTCCATTGTCTTATGTGGCCACACCAATAGATTCAAGGTGTTCTTCAGGTGTGATAACGTTGTTCTCGGTGAAATTTGGCAACCATTTGTGAGACTCTTTGGGCATTGTATTGGGATACCTAGGGATGGTGGTCAGATTCAAATGCTTGTAGAGGTTTCCAGCCCAAGAATGATCCATTGGGGTGAGGGGAGGGTTACCTTGAAACAAGGTTTTGACAACAGGGGAATTATGAGGAGGCATTCTTCGGTAAATCTTGGAGAGCTTGAATCTTCCTTGGGGAAGGGTGTTAGGGAGAGGTGGATTCTTAGGTTGTGGAGTCGCCATATGAGCTTAGAAGGTTCATAAAATGGCGAGGGGGGACTTCTCTAAGGTGGAGTCACCAGGAAAGCTAGTTAAAGGCTTTGGGATAACTTACCAAATGTCGTTATGGGTTGAAAAGGATTCAAAATCCTCCTCGACAACGATGCCAAAAATGTTATTGCACAATCCGTAGTTTGGGAAAAGCCAAACCCAAACACCAAATGTGTGACACAACTGGGAACAACTATCATTGTCACCTCAATAGATGTCCCCCTCGTTTTAGTGAAGGACAAGTCCAACAGAAGGGAGGTTGCTCGGTGACCCTAGGGGGATTGTGATGGAAAGTGAAAAAAGATGGAGAAAGCCCCTATAGGTCAAGATAAAGAGTGGAAATGAGGCTTAAAAATAAGTCTTGTGAGATGGCAATTGGTTTCCAAGGTAGTGTACCCACAAAACAATGTCAAGCCTTTCCGAAACAAGACAATACATGATAATGAAAGCCTCAAAATCAGTGGGGATTTAGCAAGTAACCTCATTGTCCGAAATTGCAACAGTATAGAAATATACATATGAACAATAAATGAGTATAAGAGCTGCAAAATATACCATCAAAATCAAGTGCAAGATGTTGGAAATAAAACTAGCAACACGTAGATAAATTTCCAGTGATTAGAGCAAGACTTTGATAGCAATTAGAGGGTTGTTACTAAGTGTCATCAACAAGAAATGTAAACCCAAATAACTTGCATTTTCCTTATGTCCTATAAATGTGTAATTGCATACTTTGTTTTGGATAGAATGTGCATTACAAGTGTACATTATCTCTTATTATGGCTCTTGTTAATCACAAAAAACTAATTTACAATTACTTTTGTAAATTATAAATTATATAAATTAAACTCTTAATAAGATAACCCTAAAAAACTTGCATTTTTATCCGAAAATCTCACAATGTATGCATATACATATATCTATTGATATCAATTTAGGTTTATAACTAATTTTGTTAATGAATTATAATTTTGTTTATACATAGCAATAATAACCATCAAATTGTTCAGGGGTGGCAGGAGTGGGAGGGGTAATCTATGACCCTTAAGGAAATCATAAATCAACATATGCTTGGGAGCTTTGCATCACAACCAACAATCAAGGAGAGGTTTATGCAAATTTTCAGGGTCTATCCATCACCATAAGTTTGGGAATAAGAGACATGGTGGTGACATGAGACTCAATGCTTGCAATCAAAATATTAATCTCACATAAATTACTGAAAGATTCCAAGCTCACCTCAATCCTCTCTCATGTAAAAAAATTGCCAAAGGAGTCGGTCAAAGTAACACTTCATCACATCCTTAGAGAGAATAATACAATGGCAAATTGTTTGGCAAATGAAGTAGTCATGCTATCGCTTGGTGCATTCAAGAAAAATGGGGTTCTAAGTTTTACTTCCATACCCTAAGTCTTTACCCCATCCCTTTATGAACACGTCAAATTTATTTTTCAAGGTTTTAGTGCTAGATAGGTAGGCTTGGAGGCATGCTCCAACCTCATGCATGTGAATCATCAAATCACACAGCTCTCCCATCAATCCATCACTTCTTTTGATTTGGAATCCTTTGGAACACATGCAATGGGTTTTGCATTCATGTGGGAAAAGCGAGATTACTTCTCTCCTGGTCTGGAGAAGAGGTTTCATGCCCAAGCTAGTCTTTGGCTAGCAAAGATTAGCGCTAGTCCTCCTCTTGGTTTTTTCATGGATTTGATTCTCATCATTTGATCTGTTGGGTAAGATTCTTCTGGTCCTCCCTTTCTTGGGTGTTCAAAGCTATAGTTTCGACCCTCAACACAATGAATTTACATCTTCAATCTGATATAAGATATTTTATTTTGTTATGTGTCATGCTTTTTAATTCTAGGTTAGCTTGGATAAGTTTGAGATTAGGGTTAAGATTTTCTGTCATCATTAGTTTTTCCTATGCTATGTTGTTGATTTGGAGGCAAATTTTGCCTTTGCTCTTGTTATGGCATTCCCCTCTAGCTAAAGAATTTCCCCTTTGGGGGTCCTCTATTTGGTTTCTTTGGTACAATGTTGTTTGTGAATCCTTTTCAAGCAAAGTTTGTAGAGTAAAGGGTCTTTGGAGACCACATCCTAATATGGGTCTCTTATACAGTTTTATACAATTCACCGCTGTGTTGGTAAGAAAGTATTGGCTTTCTCATCAACACTGTTGTTTCTTCCTTGTATTTGAAATATTTAGGGGTCTAGTATGGAGCCTTTAAACTATAAATATGTCATCAACAATCTGTATGTATTTATGCACAATTTGGAGAGGAGTTAACATGGACAGTTTGGGAAAATAATGGAGATCTTAGGGAAGCATGGAGAGAATATTTTTGAAATTGAGATGGAGTACTACAAAATCAAGCACACAATCTAGTATGAAAGCGAGACTATGTCTACAAGCACAACATCTTCAAGCCAATCTACAGGTCCGAAACAATAGCAACAAGAAACGAGCCCAAGCCCAAGACCACTCCTCAATGAAATTTACCCTCGAGGGGTCAAAATTGTAAAATTGTTCTACAAGGTTCTAGGCGTAATACAAAATATAACCAGTAAAATGACTTCTAGACCATAAACTATAAGCAAAACTAGCATTAAGTTGAGATTGGTTACTTAGCAGTGGAATAAGCTGGGTCATCGGGTGGGTTGTCCGAGTGGTGTTGTTGAAGAGGATATGGCCATTCTGAATAGAGGGTAGTCGGTTGTGGTGTCTCCTGAGCTTGTTGGCGCTGCTGCTAGCAAGAGAAACTTGGTCCAACAACAAATCCACCTCTTTGTTACGCTGATACATCCTGAATTTTTTATCAACAAGTTCACTTCTAAGCTCAAAAATCAACTGCAGCTGGTGGACTCCTTTAGTCGAGCCTTTTGGATACCTTCCTCGAGATCATTGCCCTGGAGATGTAATGCAAAGTCGCTAGGAATTGAGACATGGGGTGAAGTTGGAGGTGGCACCACGCCCTGGAGAGGATAGGATGGATTTGGTAGGGGCTCCTCATTGAGTGGCTAGTCACCTGGTTTAAACCACTCCACCTTACATCCCCAAAAAAATACTTCTTCCGGGGTGGCCTTCGAACCTTTCCTGCTCTTTGCACCTAGAGAATCAGGCCTGCTAGATGTATCATTGGAAGAGGAAATCATGTTTCCTCGCTAAGCGTCAAAATGATGATGAGCACCAGTGCCTCGTCGTGTGTGGCCCCTCTCCTGGACTCAAGGCATATCACCAAAGAGAATGGCTACAACACTAGAAGGGAGAGCGACTAAAATGTGGGGAAGACTAGATGGTTGGAGACGAAAATGAAACCACAAATCCGACTCAGGTGAACTGAGAAGGGTTGAGCATACAACAGGAGAATCACCAAATGATGCCCATGTTGCCTCAGACATTTAGCAACCATGTTGATTTCTAACATGAGTAATTTGTAATTGCCTATCTTGTCAAAGGTACCTAAGGCCAGGATTACAACCAAGTTTGCACACAACAATGGGAGAGGTGAATAAATGATCAGGCTTTGATAGTGAAGAGGGGCATCCTCCATCTCGTTGTCTTACAACCTGGGTCACTAGGTGTTGGCGCTAACACATGCTGGGCTAATTTGCTTACTTACCATCATATCACCCCATACAGGGGAATCACTCACTCTAATTAAAAGTAATTCAATTACTATCTATTTATAAAATAAAATTTAATATTAAAATTAAAATTTATTATATTAAAAAGATTTCTTCAATTAATTTGAAATCAACATATTAAACACATTTTTGTCTAGATAAATCTTTTTATTCTAGTCTTCAACAAAATCATTTTTTTTTTCAATTGTAAATAGATTTTATTTTAATTTATAAATGTTGTAAATAGATTTTATTTTAATTTATAAATGTTAAAACAATATTCGTTCATGTTGAAATTTGTTTTTGAAATTTATATTTTTAATTGATGTTGAAATTTATGTGATGAGAAGATTTAAAATGGATTAAAAATGAATTATTAAAATATTATTAAAATTTATATTGTTAGTTTAGATGTTGAAATTTGTTTGTAAAATTTATATTTTTAATTGATGTTGAAATTTATGTGATGAGAAGATTTTAAATGAATTAAAAATGAATTATTAAAATTTATATTATTAGTTTACTTTAAAATTTATGTGATGAGATGATTTTACATGAATTAAAAAAAATTATATATATATATATATATATATATATATATATATATATATATATATATATATATATTAAATTAATTAAATATTTTATGAAAAATAAAAATTAAGATTTTTATTAAAAATAGTTTTTAAAATATTTTAAAATTTTAAAATTATTGTAAATCCATTTTGATTAATACAATTTTTTAGTTAAGCAGTTAAAAAATATATTAATTTAAAATTTAAAATTAAATTAAAAATTAGATATCGAGACTTTGATTTAAAACCTTAAAAATAATAAAATAAAAATTAAATTTAAATTAAATAAATAAAATTAACTTTCACATATTATAATTTTATTTGATTTTGAATAAAAATATTTCCATACGTAAATCTGAAGAAAACCTGTTTCAATGCCGAGTCAGGATCATCATGATGTGAACTATTTAATTTTTTTAATATGTAATTATTATAATAGGTAGAGTATATATTTTTTTCAAATGCCAACTTAGGGGGCCAATTAAATCCTATCGTAAGGAACTTGATCCGGCGTAACGGTCATAAATGACTAAAATAATATAAGCGCCATCTCGTGCTGATTAAATTTGAATTTGAATCCCATGTCTGCATGCGCATTATGCTTTTTCTCCTCTTAGTTTCT
>ML787702.1:330347-353575 GCA_009831015.1 Picea engelmannii | reverse complement strand
AAGAGGCTAAGGTATGGTCGCTCATTTGGTAGAATAGAAGGCACTAGAACTGATGTAGATCTGAAAGTTGTTGGAAAAGTGAAACGACACTAAAATGTTTTAATGGTTGTTGCATTTGTCATTTTCCCAGACGATTTACATGGGATAAATTTTTACAGTGATTGTGGAACCTCCTGCATTTTTAAAACGTTTGCTGAGTGATGAAATTGTAATTATCTGTGAACTCACCCTTGCCGGTAGACTTGTCTCTGTTGATTTATCCACCGACAATGGCCTTTAATCTCTGCGTAAATGTAATGTAAAATTCCTGCGTTTTTTGGGTGATTTTCCTCTGCGTCTTAATTGAATTTCTGGCATGCGTACGTCGTTCTTGATTGGGTACATTTTATTTATTACTGCTTAGGACTGTGCGAATTCTTATTGAATATTGTTCTGAATGTCTCATTGGGTTGTGGGCGTTTTTAAAGAAAAAAAAAACAAAACAAAAAGGGGCTCGTCGTTGTAATTCTGTTCTGTGTTGTTCTGCCAACTGTTACCGCAATCTGTCCTAATGAAGGAGGTAATTTTCTCTACCTCTCTACGTAAACGCAGGCTACCACAATTGTCTTAAGTTAGCGTGCTATCCTTTTTAAATCTCCACCCTCTAAACTTCAGGGATTTAGTCATTCTGTTGTTTTGGATTTGATAAAGTGGATTAAAAAATAACGCCCAGATGGGAGGTAGGTTTTCTTCACTCGAAGAGTGTAAATCTGACAAAGATTTTGGTAGAGTAAACTGATATTTTGGTTTAGTAAATTATGCTTGAAAAACCAGCGATCAATGTTTAGTTTTCTCCATTTTAAATCTCGGAACTGTTAAGGAAAGGCAAATTTCCGATCAACCGGGCAGTAAGATTTATATACCCTTGTAAAGTATTTCTTAACTGTCAATAAACATTCGGGTCCCTTCGACATTTCCTGCTAAAGTTTTGTGTTACTGTCTGTTCTCTGCATTTTTCCGTCAGTTATACTGGCTGTCCTTGAGCCTTACCCACTCGAGTTAGACCCTTTATCCTCTGCAATTTTTTTTTTTACGTTTCCTGTCTCTTGCCGAATCGGAAGAGATGACCTGCACAGTTCCGACCACAAATTCGTAGCGATATCGTGTTTTGACTCTCTGCGCATGCGCGAGTGTTCGCTGTGCGTCTAGGGCAAACCCAACCGGATTCAACCACCCAAAACCTGAGTTGGATTACAACACCACCATGCCCCCGATTTCCTCTGCCGAGTTACCCTTTGCCAAGATTTTCCTTTGCCGAGATATCCGACGATCTGATAACTGCCCCTTGATCCGCTGCCTAATTTCTTTTCGTCCCAGAATTCGTGCAGTCTGGTTGTCAGTGGTTCGCTGCCGAATTAGGGTTAGGTGGACAGTGGTGAAATTGTAGATTGGAATCTAATTACTTCTGGTTAATGCAATAAAACGCTTTACTAAATGTAAAATTGATCTCGCTTTTGGACAGCCTGGTAGTAATGTGAATTGTCATATTCTTCAATAGCGATTACGAAATGCAATGTAAATTGTTAAATCGCAGTTTTGATATTGTTAAATTCGCAAAGTAAATATTGTTCAAAATGCAACGATAAGGATGTTGTCTAATTGCACTTTTACTACATGTTAATTTGAAATGTTAATGGATGATAGCGATGTTAATATTGAAAAATCAATGCTAATGACCGTGTTAAATAGCATTAGTAATAATGGTAAGGTATGGTATCAAATTTCTGTTGCACGATATTAATATTCAATTCTGTTGCATGATTGGCTTGTTATAATAGAATTTTATTGCATATTTGGTATTGTTTCGCATATTTTAATTTAATTATGCATATTAAATTATTTGGTATTGTTATGCATATGGGTATAGTTATGCATATTGGTATTTAATTTATTGGGCCTATTATGCATATTTAATTTATTTGGTGTTGTTATGCCTATTTTTATGTATATTGGGTATTGGTATTGCTGCGCACATTGGCAATTGTTATGTGTAGAAATTTTAATTTTTAATGCATATTTGGTATACAATTTATTGCATGATTGGTATTTATTTTAATGCATGATTAGTATTGTTATAATCTAATCATAAGGTGATACTGAAGTATTCATGTGACAGTTGTTGATGATATCATAAACTGTAGGTAAGGTGTAATGTTTGACTAGGTAATGTGGTTCTATAATACGTAAGGGAATGCAATTGAACAATTGTTTATAAATTATGTAGTTGAAATATATTGTTGGAATATGTAATGGTAGGGTTCTCGCCATATAAATAAATTGCAATGTTAAAGTTGGCATCCTTTGGAATGTATGATCATTGTCCTTATGGCAATGTTGTTATCCTTAGAAAACATATTGATATGGTTATCATATTGTAATTGATAGTGTAAACTATCATTATTGATAAAACATATATGGTGGAATGTCCCAGAATACGCACCATAAATTACTCCGAGTTAGCAAATTAGGGTGGTTGTTCAGTTAAACAATGTTGAACTTGGTTGTTCGTTGTCGGAGTCCTTTTAGTCGTGCGCCTTCCGTAAAGGATGTAGTCGTCCTTCTTGGTTACTTTGTACCTGATAGTACTCAGTTGGTTGCTCGGTCGGTTGTGTCGGGCGGGATATAGACACCTCTTGTTGCCTTAGTATCTATGTCTGTGTGAGTGATTTTTCTGTGTAAGGAATCCAGTGCCGGATCAAGAGTCTCGGGCCCTTTAAAGGCAGGGTTCCCACTCTTGCGACACACCTGACAAGATTGCTAGTTTCTGCCTGAGCAGTCGGCCAGGAGCCTGTCTAATCTTCTTCCGGGAAGACATAAGACTAAACGCCCTGTTTCCTGTGCAGAAATAGTAACCCTAACACCATGGACCCTTCCCTCTGTGTTCTTGCTAAGCGCCCCAAGTATGTCTTATCGTTTGTGTTATGCGCCCTACGCCTATGGTCATTTATTGTTGCAGTTACTAGTTGTGTGCCTTCAGTCTTCTTGTGCTGAACATCGTAGGTTGCGTCTTGTTGGTTGTCAAGTGGCGACGTAGAGTCAAGGTGTTCGTTACTTCTACACGCGCACACACACCTTAACAAAAAAAAAAAATTGCACATGTTCTCAGAGTGTGGTCGTAACGAGGCGGTTCGTTACATTCAACTTTCACTCTGTAGGATGTGATACAATTTTCCAATTTTCCAAAAAATCCCTGTGAAGTTGTGATCTGCAATAGAATTTGTAACATGTACTATGCATGACCTTTGCTATAGAATTTATAACTTGTGTTATGTATTCTTTACACAAAAATCAACATTGTTCGTATTTGACGATTAAAAATGAAAAAAAAACCCAGTAAATACCTCTCGAAGCTTAATAAATCCGAGGTTAAGATGAATCTATACTGGTATTAAATAATCATTCCTTTTAAATAACATTACACATATATATCAAATTTCAAATTTATTATTTATTATAAATAACTTAAATAACATGATTTGTATTAAAGGGATTTGTACTAAAGGGCGTTGTGTAGAGGAAAACAACATTAAAAAAGTCTTAAAAAAGAGGCTTTCATCTTAAAAATATTTCTAAAACTATGACAATATCATATAGAGTCCTATCCCAAGTGATACTATGTTCATCTAAGTTAATTACATTTTTGTAGAAGTGTCCTAGATATCGCAAGTCTTTGAAATACATAGACTAAGCTAACAAAATTCTGAAATTCTGGAGCCTTTTTTCAGTGTCCATGGGGGCTGTTCCACGATCAATAGTGCCAATACCACTGCCATTACCACCATCTCGAGGTATGATTATGCCTTGAAGGCTAGACGTAGAGGTCGATGGTCGAGGATGGTCCTAGGCCTTAATTTGCTGGATATCAAACTCCAGGTCATACATTCTTTGAGTCAAGGTGGCCAAGGCAGTATCAAAATCCCAAAATTTGAATAAGGACAGAGTGGCCAAGGCTTGATCGAATTCCCCAAATTTCAAAAAAAGTTGTTGCAGAGCAGATCTGAGAAAATTCTTCATGGCGTCGAAGGAATTTTTTAAAATAACTCAAAAACAGTTCCATTCCCGTTGTCTGCAACCAAAGAATATAATTATGTTGGCCCCCAAGAAGACTAAATCCAGACCCCCAATTGACAACTAAATACAGCCCACAACATAGGGAAATCAAATAAAACAATAACTAGAGAACAAAGGGAAATAAACCAGAAAGCACTTGAAAGGAGCAACGATCCCAACTATCCGAGTTTCATCCACAACCCAAACCGAAGCAAACAGAGCCACCGGGGAGTTTGTCGGTGGGTGAATTCAAAAAATGTCCCTACATAGAGCTCGAAAACCCCTCACAATACCAACAGAGAGATAACTCATTAACATCGACACAATGCAAAAATTTTGAGCCATCGCACCGCCTGAAAAACCAGAGAGACACCTTTCAAAGTGAACTCTTGCACATTTGAATTTAATCCTCAAGTGTGTGAGGGGATTAACACGAAAGCCAATGAAACCAGCCATTCCACTTGTCCCAGCACGCATAGAACAAGAGGAGACTGCACAACACTAAGGGATATGTCTAACCCCTTTGTCACCATTTACACTTATTTCTCCTTTGGCCATTCTAAAACCAACCTTAGCTCAATGATCGACAATGAGGTTAAGATTCCTTTTGATGTGGTAGATTTTGAACTCAACAAAACTTGCGCCCAGAGATAGAATACGAGTGATTATGCCATTGATGAGGTTTTTTTCAATATAACTCCTTTTGAAAATAGCATGAACAACCATCATCGAGTCTCCATAAGCTGCAATTTTAGTTATGTTCTTCTCCTATTCCATAAGTAAACCTTCAAACAAGGCGTATGCTTCAACAATGTTATTTGAAGTTGTTTCTAACCTCCATGCATAATGAATTATGGTATTTCTTCTTAAATTAAGGAGATTCCCATCCATGCTTTTCACCCCAGTCATTTTCCACTTTCTTAGTATCACAAAGATTGCATATTTCTCTTTCTATAATGTTTTAGGTATTTTCTAAAGTTAGGTTTCATTATGAAGCTTGTGAGAGTTCTTTCTTATATTAGTAATGTCAACTTAGTTCTTAAAATTTCTGGAAATTGAGCTCTGTATGTTTTTTGAAATGTCTAATGTTTCAAGTGGACACTCCACTCATCATTAAAGACACTTGAATCTTTGATAATGATAGAAAAGAGTGTTGGGGTAAATATTAAATATGAAACAAGAAGTGAAATAACTATTAGGAAATATTGTCCTCGTGGTGTAGAGCATTCGATGAGGGAGTGCGTTGTTAAGAGCATTCGATGAGGGAGTGCGTTGTTAAGACACTCCATAAGTGAAGTCACCAATTCAAACTAGGCGGTCTCGGTCCAAGCCAGGTACGATTAGATAAAAAAAAAACTATTAAAAACTATTAATAAAATAAACTTATATTTGTTGAGAATTAATAATAAAATGGTCATAAAGAATATAATAAAATGGTCATAAAAAATAAGTAAAACGAGATACTATTAAATATGGGGAAAATAATTAATTCTAAAAAATATAATTAAAGTATTTAAGGGTCAGGTAAAAACAAGAAATTATCCAATAGGAAAAGATAAGTTAAAAATGGGAAAATATTAAAGATGGGGAGGAAAATAAATTAATTCTAAAAAGTTTAAATAAAGGATTGAAAGGTTGGGAGAGAGGGGAATAGATAAGAGGGTTAAAAAAAAAAAGGAGGAAGAATAAAACAAGAGGTTAAACAACAAGGAGGAGGAAGAAAAGTACAAGAGTTTAGGATTGAATATAATGTTGAAGAGATAGAGATGATGAGTCCTAGGAGGGAGAGAAGTCAAAAAGGTTAGAGATTAGCAAATGGAGACTAGGAATTTTGGGAGGATAAGGTTATTGATTTAGACGATAGATGGTAGGATTCCAAGACTCGCTAAGTTTTGAAATTATTAGGATTTTTTATTTATTTATAGTGCTTCTGAAATGATGTGAGTGGAATAAAAGTGTGGTGTTGAAGAAAGAATTTTAGTTGATCAAAGCAAATAAGGTGTTAAGAGTTGTGGGAATGTTCAACAATGATTGACTTATATGTGCGGTTTTGGAGATTTTCAACTATATACTCTTTGAGACAAGCTTTGAATGTTCTTCCAATTTGTCCAGCGTAGGTTTTTCCATAGGAGTAGGGAATCTGGTAAAATCCTTGGTCTAACATATGATCAAATTTATCCTTAGCAGTTCTAAATAAATGCTTGAGGGTTTTATAGGGTTTAAATAAGGTTTTAATGTTCTTTTTGGATAAGATATTTGAAATATGGTTTGTAAATCCATGGATGTAAGGAAGAGAAATAAGAGCTTGAGGTGGGTTACAAGAATAAGAGTTGAGATAGAGTATCCATTGGTCAGAAGAGCATTAGTGAGGTGGGCCTTTTATTTCTCAAGGAGGTAGGGAGAAAAGATTCAAATGGCATGATTAATAAGAGTTTTTATGATCGTATATTTTTGGGCTGGGTGGTGGTGAGATTGGCATGGAGGTATTTGTTGGTGTGTCTCTTTTTTCTATAAGATTTGTGGGTAAGGGTACCATTGGGTTGACAAGAGATGAGAACATCCAGGAATGGAAGAGAGTTTTCCTTTTGGATTTCCATAGTAAATTGAATGTGGGGGGAGATTTTGTTAAGGTGGTCGAAGAAATAATTCAAGGAGTTAAGTCCATGAGGACAAACGACGAAGGTATTGTATACAAATTGAAACCATCATTTGTTCTTAAGATGGAAGATGTTTAAGGCTAAATCCTCAAATTGTTCCATAAAAATGTTGGCAACCACTAGGGATAAGGATGACCCCATAGTTGTACCTTCTGTTTTTTCATAGCAAATTCCTTTGAAGGTAAAGAAAGTAGAGGTGATACCTATTTCAATAAAGTTGAGGGTTTTAGAGTCCAATGGTTTAGAGATAAGGTATAGGGATTTAGGAACAAGTATTTTGGTAAATAAGGAAACAACATCAAAACATACCATAATGTATTTTTTCATCAAGGTGAGGATTTCATGTTTTCTTAATGAATTCAGAGGAGTCTTTTATGAATAAGGGAGTTTTTCCAATGAAAGATTGAAGTTGATTTGCTAGGAACTAAGTTAGGGTATAATTAGGGGCTACTATAGCGCTAACTATAGGTCTAAGAGGCATACGATTGTTTAGAAAACATGAAATCCTCACCTTAATGAATAATAAATAATGGTAAGTTTTGATGTTGTCTCCTTATTTACCAAAATACTTGTTTTTGAATCCCTAGACCTTATCTCCAAATTGGTCGACTCTAAAACCCTCTACCATATTGAAGTATGTCTCACCTCCACTTTATTTACCTTCAAAGGAATTTGCTATGAACAAACAAAAGGTACAACTATGGGGTCATCATTATCCCCAGTGGTCGTTAACATTTTTATGGAACACTTAAACAATTTATATCTTAATCCCAAATGTTGGTTTCGATTTTTTGATTATACCTTCATCATTTGGCCTCATGGCCTTAACTCCTTGAATTATTTCTTTGACCACCTTAACAACACCCCCCCCACACACACACATTCAATTCACTATGGAAATCCAAAAGGAAAACTCTCTTTCATTCCTATATGTTGTCATCTCCCGTCAACTCGATGATACCCTTACCCACCAAGTTTATAGAAAAAATACACACACTGACATATACCTCCATGCCCAGTCTCACTACTACCCAGCCCAAAAATATGTGGTCCTAAAAAATCTTATTACTGGTGCCATATGAATCTCTTCTCCCCACCTCCTTGAGAAAGAAAATTCCCACCTCATATGCTCTTCTGACCAATGGATACTCTTTCTCCCAAATTAAAAAATCTTTTCAGTCATCCCTTCATTCTAAATCAAAAAACTCTTTTTCCTCTTCCCCACCTCGAGATCTTATTTCTCTTCCCTACATTCATGGCATTACATACCATATTTCAAATATATTAGTAAAAAAGAATATTAAAACCCTTTTTAAACCCTACAGAACCCTCACACATTTATTTAGAACCACTAAGTATAAATCTGATCCTATGCTAGGCCAAGGATTTTACCAAATTCTCTACTCCCATGGAAAAACCTACACTAGCCAAACTGGCAGAACATTCAGATCCAGTCTCAAAGAACATATAGATGACACTTTCCATAACCAAACATCTAATTTATCCATCATTGAACATTCCCACAACTCTAAACACCTTATTTTCTTTAATCAAACAAAAATTATTGCTTAAATTCCCTTTTACTCCACTCACAATATTTAAGAAGCCCTGAAAATAAAAAAACATCCTAATAATTTCAATTGGGAAGATGGATACAAACTTAGCTAGTCCTGGAAGCCTACCATCCATCACCTAAGTCATTAAACTTATCCTCCCTCGATTCCTAATCTCCATTTTCTAATCTCTACCCCTTTTGACTTATATCCCTCCTAGGTCTCATCCTCTATCTCTTTAGTATTATATTCAATCCTACCCTCGTGTACTTTTCTTCCTTCTCCTTGTTGTTTACCATCTTGTTTTATTCTTCCTCCTTTTTGTTTAACCTCTTATATATTCCCCTCTCTCTTTTCTCTTTTATCTCATCTTTAATTCTTTAAATTTATTTTCACCTATTTGTTAGTTTCTTGTTTTGACTTGACTTTTTAATACTTTATTTATTCCTTTTGGAAATAATTTATTTTCCTCCCCACATTTAATAATTTCCCATTTTTAATTTCTCTTCACTTGCTCGAGGATTTATTGTTTTGACTTGACCTTTAATACTTCAATTATATTTTTTATTAAATTTTTTTTATTAGCGGAATCAACAACTAGGGAAGGCTCATACTTCTCTACCACTATAACCTCTAGATGCACCACAACATGCCCCAATATCGACACATGGTTAAGTCAAGATTTTGATCCAGTGACCTCACATAACGAAGTGCCTTAATAGTGCACTCCATCACCGACTGATCAACACCCCGAGGATATTTTTTAGAATTAATTAATCCCCCCCCCATATCTAATAATATCCCATTTTTACTTATTCTTTATGACCATTTCATTATTAATTCTCAACAAATACGAGTTTATTTATTAATATTTCCTAACATCTATTTCAGTTCTGGTTTCCTATTTAATCTTACCCCACACACTTTTCTATCATTGTCAAAGCTTCATTTTTCCCTAATGATGGGTGGAGTGTCCACTCGAAATTTTGGATGTTTCAAAAAACATACACAACTCAATCTCCAAAAATTTCAAACACTGTGATGAACAACTGTGAAAACCTACATCCTCAAATGTTAACTTATCTTTAAATTTCAATGTGCTATTTCTTTTCAAGATATCGATATTTTGAAGAGTGACTTCCACTTTTATTGTCCAATAGTTTAGCCAAGAATCAACATCCTTATGTCACATTATCTTAAGTCTCATGTGGATTTTATTGAATTTAAAGGTATCTTATCTTCATGTTAATTATCTTATGCTCATACATTAGGTACCTAATCATCACCTTACTCTAAATGGGTGGAAGCCCACCCTCTAGGATGAGGATTGGATAGGATGTATTGGATTTAATTTAAGATTAACTATAAAATGTTTTTGGATTTGCTTAATTTTCCTCAAGGTTTCTATAGAAACATTGCAACTAAAAACTTCACAACCATATAATATAAATGGAATCACAAGTGTATCAAAGAGGATTTTATTTTTTCCCATAACCAAAAATGTGTTTCTTCATGGTTTTTCTCATGACCAAAATAGGGTTTCCATCCTCCATTAATCCTTTTCTCAACATTATCATTCCAATTGAGCTTGTTATAAGGTCATATAGAATATACTTTTAAGTGTTAACTTCCTCTAAGTTGTTGTTTTCATATGCAAAATCAAGATAAGTAATTTTCTTGGATTTGATGATCATAATATTCCTCTTGTCAATATTCACAGACATACATGATACCATAGCTAGAATAAGAATCTTTGAGGATTTTTAGTTTCTTGTCAAGATTTTAGTTTCTTGTCAAGATCAAAGGGGATCCTCACAAAGAGAAGAATAACCATCATCATCATCATAAAGAAGAAGGATGAAAACTATTCCCACCAAAGTAGTGACAACACAAAATTGTTCATCCAAACATGCCTCCAACTTATCAATATAATTGAAAAAAAGGGTAAGGGACAAAGGACAACATTTCTTAAACGCTATATTACAATTAGATTCTTTTAAAAAACACTTGTTATTTATGAAATTAGCAAATACTTTCTCATACAACCTTATCGATGTAGCTCTCAAATCAAAATGAACCTTTATATTCTAATATCTTCCATAGGTTATTTCTTGGTAGCTTATAAAAATATTTCCTAAAGTCAATGAAGAAGCAAAGAAGATTGATTTTATTATTTTCCCATTCCTTTAAAATAATCCCAAGAGTAATAAATTGGTATACACTTGAATGATGGGTTTTAAAACTAGCTTGTCCTTTCATTTTTTTTCATGACTTTCTAGCAATAAGTTAATATTATTTTCCAAAATAACCCCATACAACTTGGATAAAGGGGAACTATTCATATTGGTCTTGTACTTTGAGGCATTATTTTTGTCACCACATTTTAAGATAAGAACAATGAGTCTTTATGTCCATGGTATAGAGAAATGTTTGACTGCAATATTCAAAAAAATATGAATGTGAGGGATAAGAACAAAACCTCCAATTTATCTTTCCCTTTTTCTAGATGCTTAAACAAAGACTTAATATCCTTGAAAGTATAGACCTCTTCCTTTTTAGCAAGGGTTTGAATTGAAATAAAAAATTAACAACAATAAGATCAAGAATAGGTAGAAAGGCATGAAGCCAAAATCATTATTATTCACATGATTGTACAACATACAATATAAACCTCCAATAAATACCTTTAAAAGTCTACATAAATAATCATAACTAACTTAGAATAATGAATATATCCTAAGATGTGAATGAGGAGGTTCTAAGAATTAATGAGTAGAGAAAATTTTCTAACAATCCCCCCCTTAATCATAAGTCCATAAAGTGTATCAAATAAGAAACGAAGTCTAGTGAAAACTATGATAACATATCCAAGTCTTCAATCTAATACTCATGTTTTGAAACCTCGTGAGTGTTGATGAATACTCACCTAAAAAATAGATAAAAGTGGGTGCCAAAAAAAATATATATGAAAAAATCACTGTGCAACAAATGAACTAGATAATCTGTAAGTGTTCACTGATGTGAACCCAAAAACAAAGAGAGAGAAACCCTAATGAGAAGTAAATTGTCTACAAATCCAACACATCCCAAATCCTAAAAATGCTTGACAATCCAATATGCCAAGCGAAAATGAAGAAGAATCATATATCCTCTACAAGGTCAAAATACCACCCCTATAAAGTCCCAAGACTATCAGGTGAACAAATGTATTCACAAAAATTCTCTCAAATAATCACACGTAAAAAATGTCAATAATCTAGTTGACAGAGAAAAGTGTGATCATCATCCCAATCCTATGTCTTGTAAAATATCGTGTATAAAATATCTTCATATTCCTACCAAAAATACACTAAGAAGTGGTGTAGACCCCACCCCCTTCTCGTCTCCTTCAGGGCTATGCGACCTCCCGGTCTAGGATCATTCAACACCTGAGTCAGATTGACTCTTCGACTCCTTGTTGGAAACCGACAAACTCTATCACATGTCCTCTCTTTATTTTGAGTGCAGGCCCTTTCTATTGTGTGACCTCTGGCTGTTTCCCAGGGATTCACCACACAAGGCACTTTGGGCTTTGCAATTCGACTCTTTCCCCAACAACCAACTCTCACATCCCCAAAATATGAATCACGAATTCTGGCGGCACGAGGATCAACGGTCCTTGTCCCTCCTTTTGATCGACGACCACGATCGTTTCGGACTCCGACCTTCAGGAGTTTTCACTTATTATATATCTATTTCTCCCAATTTGTGAATCAACGAAGCGTTGATTTGTCGCCACAAATCATATCTCAGTAGATGACCAAGATTGATTCATTCCCAGCTCTTCGGGTGTTCTCCTCCTTTCCTTCCCTCCGAAGGGTTCTTCTTCTGAAGTCCGTGGATCTCTACCATGTGCCCTTCCTAGCACCAACGACTAGGATCAACTCCGCTCTCCACGACTCCGGGAAGATATTTGTTCTCTCTTGGAAAACCTTTTGGATCACTTGCTCCTGGATATCTTGATCTTCTACCACCTGTCTCTTCCGATGATGGACGACTTCACTCTCTTCAGGACTTTGCGAGTCCTCAACCCTCTTTCACACTAAGCACAACTTCCTTTTTGAGACTTATGTTGTTCTCGAACTTCTTCTGCACGCCTTGTAGAGTTTTGCGCAAACTCTTTTGTGACTTTGCTCATCTTGAAAACTTCCAAGGTTATCAGTTCCTCTATGTCCTTTAGTGAAATTTCTCGTGCCTTCCTGGAAGCTTAGCGCTCTTCCTCCTGAGCTTGTAATATGAACTTACAATATCCTTGGCGCACTCCTTGCGTTGGGCTAAGTTTTTCGATAGCTTCTCCCTTAGCCTTCCTGAAGGTCTTAAGGCATCTCCTTTCCTTTGTCGATTCACTCTTGAAAATCCTTCCTTCCTCAAAGTGTTCAACAAATCTGGGGTTCTCTTAAGGATTCCAACACTTCAGAATGCGTTTCTTTGGTGCATTCTCCCACTAGCTCAATGCCCTCCTGGAAAAGTGTTACAAAGTGTTCAGTAACTCTGCATTGTGTTTCCTCCTAGACAATCTTTCCTTCCAAGGTACTTAACCACCTTGAAATTTCCTCTCGAGTCTGTGAATTATCCTGGTGTGCCCTCCTGGCAGCTTCTCCTCTAACTCCACTGAGTTCAAACACACACTTCTTGCTTCGGCTCATAGATTTTTCACCCTCTGTCACACACTCCTTGCACTTAGCCTAGAGAACTAGACTTAATCCAACACACTCATAGATAGAAAGTTATATCTCTATCCCTGTAGACGATTTCTAACACACATCTACAAATCAAATGCATATGAATGAGATTCACAACAAAAAAATCCATTACACAGAAATTGATAAACACGAAAACCTATCCATTTCTATTAATGGTGGAATTTTCATTACAATGGGTGAGTCTGAGCTACAATTGAGTCTCGTCTCTCTGCGTTTCTCTCCCTATATCCTATGCATTCTCTATGGCAACAATAAAAGATTTTATACAAGAGGGGCTCGACGAGGTTCCCTCCAACCTAAGATAGTGGTGTCTAATCACCATAAAAAATGCCTGAATACCAAGGTAGATTACAATGATGGAAATCTGATCCAAATTGGATGCAGATCCCTCCTACCGTCAACCACTTAATGGTGACCTTATCTCTAGGTTGTGTGAAGGCACAACTTGGCTCTTCCAGCTTGTCAACATTAAATTCCTTTATCACGCTTATATTATCAAAGGAAAAATGAGAGGGAAGCGCCTCTCCTTTCCTTGAATGTGCACCACTCATGCTAATCAACTGGCACGTGTTGAGGTGGAGTGATTCTCCTGCATCATACTCCACTACTACGAAAATTCATGAGCTCCTTCTCATGAGCTTCCCATCTCTGTTGAAATCCTCCCAGATCCCAAACTTTCTCTTGGAGTTGTCTTTCTACTCCACTACTTTGTTGTTGTTGCTACTCCTGCATCTTCCCTGCTGCTCACACATGTTCTTTTCTATCCAACTTCTCCTTGATGACCGCTTCTTCTACTGAACTCAACATAAACCTCCTTATATCCTCTATGAATTCTTCCAGCTACTTCATCGCTGGCTTTGCTTGTGCATTCTTCTCATCTGCAACTATTCATTCCGCTCCATGAGTAGGTCGTCCTAATATCTCATGTCGCTTTCATCCCCTATGACGTCGATTGGCCATTATGTTGTAGACTCTAATTCTGCAATCTCACCACTGAACTGTTGTTCAGATATCTCTTTGGAAAAACTAACTCCTCTTAGTTCTTCGGTTGGTTCTATTCCAACTTCCTCCAGCTGCAACTCATGATGATGTATCTCCTCTGGCATGGCTATTTCTTGGCAGCCACCTTCTGGTTCTAGACTGTCTAATCAATCCTACAGTGCCTTTAGCTCCATCTCCCACTCAGTAAGTAAATCAATTGAGTATTCCCCTTCTATTGGGACAAACTTTAGTATTTGTTCCTTCTTCTTCACGACAGTATCAACTTGTTGTCCTCGACTATTTGGTAGGAATATATCGACTCCTCCAATGATCAGAATGTCTCTTTGATCCTTCTCCTCTGTGGTGGAAGTATTTAACTTCTCATTATCTTCATTCACATAGCTGGAAGTTCCACATGAATCCTCATATAAATGATACCTTTCTTCTACCTCCTCTCCATCTATCAACATCCCTTGCTAACACAAACTCTCAACTGAGCTCATATCTTCTCCCTTGCCCACTTGGAAATTTGGGATGTCTCCTCTTCCCTCCTGGCAGTTTATGACATCCACTAATCCCTTATTATTTCCCACCTGGAAACCTACGAGATTCCTCCCATATCTCTTTCCCTTGTCATTGAGGTTTTCAGCATGCCTCATCCACCTCCTCAACACCTGTTGTTGATTTCTGGCCAACAACTTTCGAACAAGCCACTTAGTTGTCCTTCTCAAAGTCCACTCGTATCTCCAACGCACCTTTTCTTCTTGCTGCATCTTAAATGATAGCTTCTCCATTTTAGCTCAGATTTCTCTGAGCTCCTTGTCCATCTCCGCTTTTCTTCCCTACGGTTAGTCTACCCTTTGACCACATTTGTGACCTTCAGCGACCATCGTGCTTCATCTACAGTCCACCTGGTTTTTTACCATCTGCTTCACACCTTGTAACAGTCTCCACAAAGCTTTTCACTCTATCTCCCTTCACCTTTGCCTACAATCTGTAGAAAATCAATCTTTGATACCACTTGGTGCAAACCCCACCCCCTTCTCATCTCCTTCAAGGTTGCGTGACCTCCTGGTCTAGTATCATTCAACACCTGAGTCAGATTGACTCTTCAACTCCTTGATGGAACCCGACAAACTCTATCACAAGTCCTCTCTTTCTCCTGAGTGTAGGCCCTTTCTATCGTGTGACCTCGGGTTGTGTCCCGGGGCTTCACCACACAAGGCGCTTCGGGCTTCGACTCTTTCCCCGACAACCAACTTTCACATCCATGAACTTTGAATCGCGAATTCCGATGACGCAAGGATAAAAGGGCCCCATCCCTCCTTTCGATTGATGACCATGATCGTTTCAGACTACAACCTTCGATATTTTTCACTTCTCCTATCTCTATTTCTCCCGATTTGTGAATCAGCAAAGCGTTGATCTGTCGCCATGTATCCTATCTCAATGGACAGCTAGAATTTCTTCGTTCCCAGCTCTTTGGGTGTTCTCCTCCTTGCCTTTCCTCCAAAGGGTTCTTCCTCCAAAGTCCATGGATCTCTACCACGTGCCCTTCCCAACACCAACGACTAGGATCAAATCTGCTCTCCATGACTCCGTGAAGATCTTTGTTCACTCTTGGAAAAACTTCCAGATCACTCGCTCTCGGATCTCTCGATATTCTGCCGCCTGTCTCTTTCGATGATGTACTACTTCATGCTCTTCGAGACTTCGTGAGTCCTCGACCCCATTTCACACTAAGAACAACTTCCTTTTCGAGACTTAGGTTGTTCTCGAACTTCTTCTGCACTCCTTGCAAAGTTCTTTGCAAACTCTTTTACGACTTTTCTCAGCTTGAAAAATTCCAAGGTTCTCAGTTCCTCTACGCCCTTTAATGAACTTTCTCGTGCCTTCATGGAAACTTAGCACTCTTCCTCCTGAGCTTGTAAGATGAACTTACAATATCCTTTGTGCACTCCTTGTGCTCGGCTAAGTTTTTCGATGGATTCTCCCTTAGCCTTCCTGAAGGTCTTAAGGCATCTCCTTTACTTTGTCAATGCACTCTTGCAAATCCTTCCTTCCTCAGAGTGTTCAACAATCCTGGGGTTCTCTTAAGGATTTCAACACTTCAGAATGTGTTTCTATGGTGCGTTCTTGCACTAGCTCAATTCCCTCCTGGTAGAGTGTTATAGAGTGTTCAATAACTTTGCGTCGTGTTTCCTCCTACATGGTCTTTCCTTCCAAGATACTTAACCACCTTGAAATTTCCTCCCGAGTCTGTGAATTTTCCTGGTGTGCCCTCCTGACACCTTCTCCTCTGACTCCACTAGGTCCAGACATGCACTCCTTGCATCGGCTCACAGAGTTTCCAACCTCTTTCGCGCACTCCTTGCACTTAGTGTAGAGAACCAAACTTAATCCAACACACTCACAGATATAAATTTATATCTCTATCCGTGTAGATGATTTCTAACATACATATACAACTCAAATGCATATGAATGACATTCAGAACAAAAAACATCCATTACACAGAAATTGATAAACAAGAAAAAATGTCGCTTTCTATTAATGGAAGAATGTTCATTACAATGGGTGAGTCTGAGCTACAACTGAGACTCGGGTCTCTGCATTTCTCTCCCTCTCTCTTATGAATTCTCTATGGAAACAATATGAGAGTTTATACAAGAGGGGATCGACAAGCTTCCCTCCAACCTAAGCTAGTGGTGTCTAATCACCATAAAAAATGCCTGACTACCGAGGCAGATTACAATGATGGAAATCTGATCTGAATCAGATGCAGATCCCTCCTACTGTCAACCAATTAATGATGAACTTATCTCCAGCTTGTGCGAAGTCACAACTTGTCTCTTCTATCTTTTCAACATTAAATGCATTGATCACGCTTAGATTCTCAAAGGAAAAATGAGAGGGTAACGCCTCTCCCTTCCTTGAATGTGCACCACTCATGCTAATCAGCAGGCGCGTGCTGAGGTGGAGTGATTCTCTTGCATCAAGAAGTAAACCAGATGAATTAATGGTATTGCCGATCAAAGTGTCAAAAAACCATTCAAGTCTCAAATCTATACATTATTGAATCCTCAAATGACAAAAATGTGGCATATCATCCATCCATATCAATATCCTAAAAAAACATCATCCTCAAAATATCATCAAACTCTTGAAATCCTTAGAAATATCAAAGTGTTGATATTTCTAGGAAACTCTTGAAATCCATAGAAATATCAAAGTGTTGATATTTCTAGAAATAACTTCCTCCTTAAAACTAGGAAACCAATTTCCCCTTAAAATTAGGAAACCAATTTGTGAGTTGGATTCTCAAAACTAATTTCTCTTTTTACAATTAAATGAATAATGCGTGAGATTCTCAAAATCACTTCAAGCATTAATCATTTTTCCAATGTGCATGACTAATACATGAGTTTCTCATACTCATTTTAAGTATTAATCATTTTTACAATTTAATTAATCCATTCATGAGCATTAATTATTCTTTGCCACCTATTATCAAACTTTTTAATGATTTATCCCATGGTGTGCAAATTAAGAATTTTCCATGTGGAGATCCTCTTGGATCAAACCTCCCCACAAAATCACTTTTGGTCCTCCAAAAGTATAGAGAGGAACTGTAACTTGAATATCCATAAATAGCTTATAGGAAGTGTCTTACACTCCATGACGCACTTCCTTTCTTCTTGATTTGCATAACAGATGTTTATGAAAGTCCACATCCTTCTTCTCCTTCACCTTTTTACTTTGGAATGAGAATGTCGATGCCAACCCTTGCATCAATGAAAATCTGCAGCTGATTCCTTGATCTGCATATCAAATGTATTGAAAGGTTGCACCATTTTTCTCCTTCACCTTTGTACTTTAGAATGAGTATGTCTATGTCGATACTTGCATCAATAAAATATGTAGTTGATGATACATGATCACAATTTCAAAGCAATACCATACTTTCCAAGAGTTGATGAAACACTCATGGACAAGTTTACAATGATTGCCAAATAGGCCTTAGGAAAAATAATTCCTCTCACTCAATAGTGGCTACAAGACCCATTATAATGTTGCCAAAAAAGGCCTAGGAAAAACAATGTCTCCCACTTAAAAGTGGCTACAAGACCCATTACAAGGTTGCAACAACAATCCCAGACAAACAAATTCCTTTCACTCAACAATGGCTATAAGACCCATTACAATGGTTCCAACAAGGCTTACAAGGTTTAGGCATAGAAAAAAATGCCTCTCACTCTCATCATCACTTTCAAGAGTGGCTAATTACAACCTTTTACATCTTTAACACTAAGGTGAATACCCCCAAATGTGCACCACTGGGAAACTCTATGGTTTTTAAACCCCCCATTACAAACATGTGCATCATAATAAATAAGGAAAATGCTACCATCATCACACTCATCTCGCAATTCTGATACTTTTGACTATACACATGACAAATTTCTCTCGAAGTGTCAAAATGACCCCTTACTGCACCATCTCGGTTTATGTACAAGGCTCAAACAATGAATTTCGTACAATAATTCAAATCTTGCTGCTCTGTTGCAACACTCAAAGATCACCAGAATCTACAACATACATTTATCCTTTTGCAATTTCCAAAAGAGGCAAAAGACATAAATGCATAAAACTTACATTGGTTTTAATGTCAAGGCGCTCAATTAGATGCTCAAATATTAGCATACACAACACTATTACGTCTGTCTCGTCATTCTGCAACTTTTGACTATAAAATTGACCTGTATTGAAAGGTGAAACTCTACCTTGAAGTTTGTGCCATGCATTAATGACAAAATTGGGCTTCTTCCATGAACCGCAAAATCCATTGCTCGGATCCAAATTATGACCACACCAGTGGATTCATGGCGAAAATTCGTGCAAAAATGACTAGAATTTCGTACAATTCAATCATCATCACTTTTGGACCCTCGTGGGCTCTTTGCCTTGAAAAACATGCCATGCATTAATGACAAAAGTGGGTTTCAGTCATGAGCCCTAAAAATCCATTGCTAAGATAACAAAATAGACTACTCTAGTGGATTCGTGGAAAAAAATTGTTCAAAAATGGTTGTACTTTCATCCAATTCCATCATTGTGACTTATGTATCCCCTTGGGCTCTCTACCTTAATTTGCATGCCACAAAATGCTTTAATTTTAACAATAAATATTCCTTCACCTCGAAATGCATGCCCGTAATTGGGAAAATTTGGGCTGCCACGTGGCAGTCTGTGATTGTCCCATGTGTCACCCACACAGTTAGCACCCAATTAGTGCCACATCATTGTACGAACTGCCATGTCACCAACTTGTATTAGTGCCACATCATCGTACAACATGCCACACCATCAACCTACATCAGTTCCACATCATCGTATGGCCTACCACATCATGCTGATATCATCCACTGTACTTTCGATTCATTCACCATGTCATGCTAACATCATCATTCGTATTGACACGTCAATGGCCATTCAACATGCCACGTCATGTTGACATCATCATTCATACAACCACATTAACACCTAGTCAATATGCCATGTCATGCTGACATCATCATTTGTAATGCCACGTCAACGCCCATTCAACATGCCACATCATGTTGATGTCATCATCCACACTTCCACGTCTGCACTCTATGAAAATTTGCTCAGAAGGCCTTTTCCATTTCCCTATGCAGACTTGAAGTCCCTTTTTACAAACACCAAAGCTAAAAACAATATTTTTCCACATATACGTGCCCTAACTATTATACAACATGTGTATATGCAGGTTGCACCATTACAACCTGCGTACATTGGATTTTGTGGCCAAAATTAAACAATAGTTTTAGGTTTCCATGTCACGTCACGAGATCCATGATCCTTAACCTTCCATATACTAGAAACATTCCGACTCAGCCCTTCAGTTCCATTTGAAGGCTATAAATGGGTCATATCCAAGCTATAGAAAAGAGGAGAATAATTCAACCTTGAGAGCAAAGTTACTTTGGAGAAATTATTCACTTCATATTGAGTCATCATCCCTTTGTCCTTTTAAGTCTGAACACATTGTTCATCCCCCAAGCTCTTCCCTACCTGATTGAGAACCTCATTGTTTCTCTTATATGAGCTTGCCTTTGGTGGAGGATTGAAGTGGTGGAGGCCCAGCTGGAAGGAACTTAGTTTCTCGGTTCTGAACCGTGCCGATGCAGAAGTTTGTAATTCATTCACTTTTGCTGATTACATTTTAATAGAAATACTATTTTCTCATCCAATTAATGTCTTGCAAATATTTGAATTGTTATTCCATAGGCATATTTGTTATGAATATTGATGGACTATGCTATTGAATGTGCTAACTTTATATATTATCACCATATGCTTGCGTTTCTTGGTTGTTGAGGACAAATTGTAGGTGTAGTTCTTTGAGTCGAGTGCTCAATGGTGGACTCCATCGAACGTCTGGACAAGGTATGCTCATATTTTCTAGTTAGCATATTTGTTTATATAGCATACCTGGGATTAAAGTTGATTTGTGCAGTCATTTTCGTCTATTGTGGTTTACCTCATTCCATAGAGATATTTTCCTCGTAACACAGGTCATGGTTGTACTTCCACGGGGAGTCCATACGGTGCCATGTGGCATTTTTCTATTCATCCAACTATACCTTGAAAATGAGTGACACATGTCACGCTCTGGGGCTGCCATGTGTTCTACTAACATCAACATCCATACTTCCAACTGTACCTTCCATGTCATAGTACATCTTACCACATCATTCGTACAGATGACATGTGGCGACGTCTCGCTGCCACATCCACACTGTATGGTTTTCGCCAGATTTGCCTTTTTTTCGAAAACTTAAGATGGCCATAACTTTGTCATACGGGCTCCATTTGAGGTGTCATTTACGTTGTTGGAAATATCTCATCGATCTCTTCGACTTGGTTTGTTTTTGTCGAATTCTGGGCACTTTTATTTTTGAGGTATTTTGGAGCCCCATGGCTCATTCATGCTACCCATTTCCTATTTGTCATGATTAATAGGCCTTCTTTGCCTTGCATTCTCTACTTGGATGTTTTGGTTGATTTCTTCAATCTCTTTGATGATTTTCCCATCTTGTCTTCAACACCTGCAATCCTTGTCAATCTTGCTCTAATACCACTTGATCTGAAACCAGGGTGACACTGATACCAAACTTGACTTGGTTCTAGGCCACTTAATGAAGGTCATATTTACAATTACGAATCCATTGAACTTGATTGCATCAAAGGTGTAAATATGTGCTTATGAAGGCTTGAATACAACTTGAATATTAACTTTGTGAATGTGTTATTAATCTCATATATCATCACTTAATGCATTTAATGAACATGATAGATGAAATAACATGCATAAGAAAACATGAGACAAGAAATTCACACATGAGGCAAGAGATCACTGAGTTGTTAATGGATTTATCTAGGCCATCCTAGCTACATCTTCGAATATGCTTGGAATACAAATCACTTGATTATGCTTCCTTTGAAAGGGTTAAAATATTCTCACAAAATGTAGCACATTCTCCAAGACTCTCACATAAGTGACATTTCTTCAGAGACCAGAAGAACTACATTCTCCCCAATGGAGGGGGCTCAACTCTCCCAATGAAGGGTCTTACAAACCATAAACATGATTTCTTGATTCTTTAATCCTCAAAGAGCTCTCCTAAAGAGCCTCCACATATGGCCTCCAAAATCTCTTCCAATAAAGAGTTGAAATAATTTCCTTAGTTTCCATAATCCAAGGAGACAAGATCCATAGATTTAGGATCTAATAACCACTCAAGGAAAAAAATGAGAAAATCATCTCAACCAGCTGATGAGACCCTTAAATTCCTCCTTGAGACTAGGAAACCAATTGTAATAAAGTGAGGAAGAGTCCAAACCAACTCAAGAGACCCTTAACATCCTCCTTAAAACTAGGAAACCAATTTCCCCTTGAAATTAGGAAATCGATTTGTGAGTTGCATTCTCAAAACTAATTTTCATTTTTACAATTAAATGAATAATAAGTGAGATTATCAAACTCACTTCAAGCATTAATCATTTTTCCAATGTGCATGACTAATACATGGGTTTCTCATACTCATTCTAAGTATTAATATTTTTTACAATTTAATTAATTAATTCATGAGAATTAATTATTCTTTTCCAACTATTATCAAACCTTTTAATGATGTATCCCATGGTCTGCAAAGTAGGAATTTTCCATGTGGAGATCCTCCTAGATCATGGGGGGTTATAAAAAGGGGTATCTAGTCAAAATAAGTTTTTTATTTATTGGAAATATGTATTGGGAGGGGTGTTCAACAAAATGATATTGAGAGGTATTTATCAATATCTAGTGAAATTAGTGGTATTATTTAATATCCCATGAATGCACACACTATATAACAGGTTCACTAAGTGGAGACCTCGTGACTATGCTTGAGAAAGGAAAATGGGTCCTCTGCCCCTAGAAGAAGGTTTTAGTGCTAAATATTTTCTTTTGAATAATGTCAAGTTTAGGGAATTTACATGGTTTTTTTTTTTTTTTTTTAATGTAAAAATAACACGCACATTCATGTGAATCCAAAAAGAATGGTGAGTTATTCTACATGTTGGATGGGTTGGTTGCTTTGGTTTTAGATTCGGATTAACTAACTTGGTGGTTCGAGTTGCATAAACATAAACACACTCATTTTTCCATCTCCCTATTATTATCTTTATTTTCAATAATATTTTTAAATATGGTCCATATATTCATCATCAAGGACGCCAATGAAACTACATGTACTTATAGAGTTGTATATTAAAATTCCAAATATACATTTTTTAAGGAAAAAATATTGTTTTCTATTTTTTAGTCATTTTTATTTGTATATATAATAATTCTAAAATACATAGGTCTTTATGTTTTTGGTGTGATGTTTTATTGCCTGGCCAATGCAGAAAGAAAATTATACGATGCACAAGTAAAGACTAACACCTACACACTAAAAAAAATATGCATTGATTATTATGTTAAGACCCTCAAACATGGTTGTAACACCCTGTTTCCCCCAAATTTGTAATTAATCCTAATACAGGAATTACTATGCTAAAGCATGATGAAAATGTGAATGTATGATGTGAAGGGACCTTATGAAGAAGGTCGATAAATGTAAATAACATTATGAAATTAT
>ML787702.1:301837-321711 GCA_009831015.1 Picea engelmannii | reverse complement strand
CAGTGCTGAAGTATTTCTGATAAGTGTTTTTCTCATATTTCCTTGTGAAATTTATATGCTGTCACATATGTTCATGAACTATGGAATTGTAAATGTTTCCTGTGAAGGAATTGTCTGTGCAATAATTGTTAATATGGAGTAGAGGTTAGCTCATAGAACCGTGAAGTTGTAAATGATGTCAGCATGAGAATATCCGCGTAGTGCTTGATATGAATGAGTTGATATATGCTTAACACTGAGGAAACCATGCTCATCTTACATTGATAAATGAATCTAATCATGCCCAGCCTTTCTCGGGAGGCAGTCTCCCTTTTATTTTCTCCCGGAAATGCCCCGGTAGGGATCTCTTCACAGAGATTCCCTCCTTGGAAAGGTTCACCAAGAACCCAGAACAAGGATTCGAATGCACAGGCCGTATTAACCCTGCACGAGGAGGAATGATTCTATTAAGGTTCCAAGATGGTAGCGTTGTGCGAAGTGGCAAGTAGATGGATGAGATCTCGTCGGAGAAACCATAGTCATCTACGACCATTAGATTGACGAAAGTAACGCAGGAGTTACATACCTTGCCCTCTGTTCTCTATCATCGTGAGCAACGAGAAAATTGGGATCGTAGACCCCAAGACCCAAAAGAACGAATTTGGACCGTTAGATCCCGACCCAAATTACCCGTCAGTCGTTGGTTCTGGAGAAGTTGCGTTGGTGTTAAGTGCAGGGGTAGGCATGTGAGGAAGTGATCTAAGCCATCGGATCTGGAGCAAAAATCCCGTAAACCGTGGGATCGGGAGGAGTTGCACGGAGTATAACTTCTGGAAGGGGAGCATGCAGGAGAAATGATCTGAACCGTCGGATCTTAGATCATAGTCCCGACAACCGTCAGATCTCGAGAAGATGCGCCGGAGTTAAACTCTAATGTGCAGAGGAAGAGTCCTAGCCGTTGATCTCGGAAGGACACGTGTCAACATCCCGGAGAAGTCATCAGGACAACAGGGTCATTGGGGTTTGTTGAGTCTGAGAATCGAGGCCTTGTGGTTCTCGAAATCCCGAGAACAGATCCTAACCGTTGATCTCGGCAGGACACGTGTCAACGTTCCGGGGAGTCGTCGAGATTTCACCCATCGGAGAATTTAGGAGTGTGAAACCGTTGCAATAGGAAGTCTCGATTTGCGAATTCCTGATAGGATCTGAGCCATCCAAACAACAGGGACACGTGGCAGAGGATCCCAGAGAGTCAGAGTTCGGCATATCGGGGTTTTCGAATACTTAGAACTCTTGCCACCCGGAATCGCGATCCGCGATTTACCGACAAGATCTTGACCGTTCGTTGGCAGAGGACACGTGGCGGAGATCAAGCACCATCGACATTTGTTGCATCGGGAAATCGACATTTCCAGGGACAAGAGAACGGGGAAGTCCCAGGTGAAAATCCCGAAATAACCCGAGCCGTCCGTTCAGAAGGACAGGTGTTAGAATCCGGAGAGAGTCGGGATATTGGCCATCGGTATATCGGAGGTCCTAAGGCCGAGGGAATCGGGACGCTATAAGTCGCGAACCCCGAGAGCTCATCTTGACCGTCCATCCATTTAGGACGCGTGTCGGAGAGATGGAGCCATCAGGAAATCGGGATTTCTGAGGGCGAAAGAACCGGGACGTCGAAAGTCTCGAAATTCCGGAGGAATCGAGATTGTATGCTTGAGGATACACGTGGCAGAGATCGGAGCCATCGAGGAAGGCCCGACAAGGAAGTCGTCTATCGGCGTTTGGGTCATCGGGAAATCGGGGATCCCGGTGACAAGAGGTTTGTGCACTTTGAAAACGCGAAACGCGATACCCCGATCAATGGGGGACAGTTGGCAGCATATCCGGGGCAGTGGAAGCCCCTTGAGTGGGAACCAACTATCAGCACCATGGGTAAGGAGATCAAGAGCCGTTGATCTCTGCGACTGCTCACTGCCGTTGATTTTGGTTACGGAGGAAGGGCTTCCTGGTGACGTCAAATCGGGAATCTGTGCATCGGGAAATCGGGGATTCCGTTGACAAGAGGTTTGGTGCATATGCACTTCGATATTCGAAATCCTGAAACCCCAACGAAAGGAAAAGCCATAAGGCTGAGGGCTTGGGTACACGGTCGTGTGGACTAGGAGCCTAGCCAGGGAGGGGCTAAGGCCAAAAAGGATTTCATCGGCCATCGGGAATTATAGAGTACAAGAACCTTTGACTACGGGAAAGACGGAGCCCCGATAACCTGAAATTGGGATCAGGGAAGACTACGGTGTAGGTGAAGGTAGCAGTATAGGTGAATGAAAGACCCATGGATCGGGTTTGGAATTTGGCGGTTACAAGCTTCGGGGATTCTCATTGTTGAGAACTAAACCCATTTTTTTTTTAATTTGGGTAGTGGGGATGTTACAATGGTCTTAAGGCTTGGCCTCACAGTTTCATGGATTCATTGAATTTACTAATTTATGATTGTATATATAATGACAATTTTTTAAAATGAAAAAATAGTGGTGCACAATAAGTGACTGCACATTATATTTTAGAGGAAAAGTAACATACCATTGTTAAAAGAACTTATTTTTATTTTTATTTTAAACTATACAAATTTCCATAAATAAATGTTATATATACTAGGTGCTAATTCAATTTCCTACATTCCATCTTTTAACACTAGATTCTAATAAATTGTGCATGTAAATCTAACAATTCTTCCTAGTCAACATATTGTTGTTTTTTGTAGATTTCCATTGCAACTAACATGCTTTGAGAGGTAAGCATTGGCTTGCACTATCCCTACTGAAAATATGTGGTGTGTCAATATTAGGAACTAAGATGGTTCTAGGGTCTCGGAAGAGCTGAAACATCACGTCTTTTTTTATTTTTAAAATTTTCTCATCTTGATAACTAAGCCTATCTTCAACCACCAAATCTCCTGGCACTGGCCAAAACTGGCTTGATTTTCCTTCGCCTTCCCTTAATGACCCACAGTCACTTCCACCCCTCTATGATACCATGACCCTGGAAGTTTCCCTGTGGATGAATAAATTCCTCCTCTCGATATGAAACCTTTGGAAGCTCCCCCTGAACCTTGCATCATCACTAGACCCCAGGCCTAACCTTTGGAGCAAGGTGGATGCATGGTGGAGGAAGAAATTCCCCCTAGCTGGCTGATGGATTGGATAGCCCAAAACACAACCCATAGACTGGCCATGGAAGAAATTACACCAACAAATTTTGATGTAGACATAGCTCCTCACAAGGATACAATGGGAAAAATTGAGAATCCTTTGTTCAATCCACACAGATTTTCGGACGACCACCTTGAGCTGATCTAATTTGATATGCGATGGAACCTGGAGGACCAAATTCACAATCAGAGCAACCTCAGTCGACGCATGGACCTCATGTTCGACTCCCTGTCGGGTACACCAGATAAAACACGTTGTCCGACATGTCGACAAAGGTTCGTCTTCACCTACAACACTGATGGATGCCCGAGTTCGCCAAATTTCTAGCTTCCCTCTCTTTTTGCATATCAGGAACCAGCTTCATATTTTTTCAGTTTTGTTAAAATATCTGGTGTATGGAAACAACCATGTTATACACATTTTCTGGTGCATGATTCTAGCCACCTCATATTTATGGAGCATGACACTTGTCACACCATATTTTGGACTTTCAATTATGATTTCTATTTTATTTTTTTTCCTGCAAGCAACCTGTTTTGGTTTCCTTGCTATAGCAGAACAGGTGGGAAACAATGAACATTGTACTATTTTGATTCTTTTAAGGTAATAAATACTTTCTTTTATTTACAAAAAAAAACTAAGCCTATCTTCATAAAAATGTATTTTCACATCCCTAAAAGAAGTAATATTGTATAAATTTCTTTGTGTTGGAACAATTAGTTTAGATTGATGGATAGTTGGATTGGATATTTGGTTTTCATTGATGCAAACCTTTGAATAGTGATGTTGGAAATTGATGTCAACCCTTGGAGAAGTACAAAAACAAATTCTGGTAGCAAAAAAGTATGTGTAAGGGACCCAAGTTTGTTTTAGGTATAAAGGCATGAAGATCAGTGGATATGCATGTAAGACTATCATGGAAGGATAGTACATGTCATGTCATTTTTAGTAATATGTGGTACATCGCGTAGTTCTTCATGATTGAGGAGATACGTCTTAAAGAAGTTAGAGAATGCTCATGAGTTATCTAGAAGCCCCTAAAAGGTCAAAAATGTCAATTAATCTAGAAGCTCCTAGAAGAAGTTTACTAGTCAAAGTGGTTGTAACTAGGAGTTAATCATGGGTAAAGTTGTTGCAATAAGTAAATAATTAAAAATAATTTAGTTGCAACAAGAAGAGGTGAGTTTACAATTTATGGATAAAATCATTGCAAGTGAGTAAAGTAGATGGAAATGGGTTATCCCTAAAAGAGGGAAGTTGGGTAAAATAGTGAGAAGATAACCCCTAAAGGAAACCACTTGGAGAGTATAAATAAGAGAGAAAGGGACTCCTATTAGCACCTACCTATCGATTGATCATTATTGAATATCTATTTTGTGAAAGGTTATTTGCAGGTATACATTGGAAAATCTGAGAAAGCGTAGGTCTGAGGCGGCGAAGGTCTGAAGGAACGAAAGTTTCGTAGCTACAGAGGAAGTAAATGAAACATGATTTCAAAGGTTATCCATGACCCATAAGAATAGAGAAGCATGAACATTTGCGGTCCATAGTGGAGGAAAGAAAAAATACCCGCGAGTTGTAGAAATGGAAAGAAAGGATTTATAGAAAGGGAAAGGAGGAAGATACTTTCTCTAGGTTTTAGGATTTGAGGACAGATTGCAGGTATGTTTGTTAGAGATTAGATACAACAGGGATACTACAAAGATAAAGGTATGTTCATGATTATGTTTTGAGATTGTATCTTAGTGGTTTTGTGGAGCATTCTTAAGGCATGACTTGGTGAGGTTTGGTATATGCCCTCTTGAATGTATGGTATCTGTTGTAGAGTGCGATTTGAGTCAGATCTGTTGAGGCACATTGTTGGTGCACTTAGCTTGGTTTTATTGTCATATCTTGTGGTGCATTGTGAGAGGCATTTATTAGTGGTCTTGGTATATGATTGGCTTAGGAGTGGTACATGTTTAAGGCTATATATCAATGAGGTTTTGGAACATGGTTTGATGTAAGGGTTTATGATATTCAATTTATGGATAATGTGTTGTTTTACTAGAAGCCCTTTGTTGGTTAGCTTGGAGTATGTTCTTGTGCTTAGATGATGCACTTGTTGTGGTATAGTTTGGTACTTGATTGTGATTGGTACATTCTTTGTAGAGGCATGTGTGGGTGATTGTTGTGAGTTTTTTTGTTTGATGCACATCCTGGTGAAATTGTGCTTATGGTTGAGAGTTTTTTTGGTGATTGGATCTAGTTTGGTTGATGAGATTATCATTACATATTGTTGGTATAGGTTGTTTGGTACATGTTGTTATAGGTTTATGGTATAGGTTGACATGATAGGTTTTATAGTGAAAGTTTGACAAAAACATAGACAATGACAGTGAAACTGGGGGAGTTTGTGGTAGTCCACGAGTTGCAGTGAGGATGGATGTGAACATCCACGAGTTGAAATTAAGAAGGGCGTGAATACCCATGTGTTGCAGAGTATGCAGGTTGCAGATTTGTAGGAAATATTTGAAGAAGGTTGGTATAGGTTGTGACAAAGTATTGGTACAGGCTGATAGTGAAAGAGTGACAGTGGTAGTGATTGATTCACTGACAGTGACAGGTTGTTCAAATTTGGAATTTATATTTCAGTGTGGTTGGACGGGGCAAGGAAAGGGGGTTGTATCCTCCTTTCGATCGAAGTCGAAGAATCAAGGATTTGGAGCTTCCTTCAAGTTTGAGCCTGGAAACTAGGTGGTTGTAGCCACCTTCCAGATGGAGTCAGAGAACTAAGGGGGTTGGAGCCTCCTTCTGGTTGGAGCTAGAGAATTAGGGAGTTGGAGCTTCCTTCAGGTTGGAGCCTGAGAAACTAGGGGGTTGGAGCCTCCTTTTGGTTGGAGCCAGAGAATTGGAAGTTGGTGCTTCATTGAATGTAATTCTTTGACATATAAGAAAAGCATTATGTTCTTTTCGCCTGCATCACATTTCTACGTAAATATTGGTGTACTATGCATTGTGTGGATGTGTTTATTATGAATTGATGGATGTTAATGTTTATTATGTAATAATTTATTGATGATGGACTAATGAATATTGTTGAACAAGTTAAAGGAATATAAATAGTGGTTAAAAGAAGTATAAATTTATCTTTACTTATTCACCCCCTTCTCAGTAATCCAACACTTTGGGAATTAGTAATTGTGCCAGTGATAGAATCAAGTGTTTTCCCACACAAGTGATGGAAATTATCTCCCCTCTAAACATAACACCTAAACAACTTAAGTTTGTTATTTTTTCCAATATCTCAACATTTTGATCCCAAGAAGGGTTAGGATCTTTAGGCTCTTGGTTTTCCATTTTCCTCTCTTTGATTGGAGGGTTTAGTTTTCATTTCCTGGCTCAAGGTTTTTAGGGTTAAGATTTTGAGAATGAGAACTTTCAAGGTTTGGGTTTTGAGGATTTTCCATTTAAGAAAAACAAGATCCTTGTTTATGACACATAATTTCTTGATTATTTAAAACATCATTTCATTAACAATAAAAAAAAAAACAAAGGATTTTAGATAGAATAACAAAAGAACCCTACACAAACATTGTTGCCGACAATAAATGAAATTGTATTTTTCATTCCTGACTAGAGATTATTTTGTGAAGCTCGTCAATTGGGGGAATTCCATGATCAATTGGATGGTTTTGTCGTCAAGGGGAAGAGGGGTGGTGTTTGTTGATGTTTTGATAGTTGCGGGAGGATATTTCCCTCATAGATGAACTTTCTTAGATGTGAAGAAGATTCCAGAAGCAAGAGATACATTGGACATATGTTGAAATACCCTAGAAGAGAATTCGACCCAAAAGAATAAAGTATAATGAAAAGACATCTTCTCAGAAGAGAAGTTGGCCTAGATAAAAGGACAAGAATACTATAAATAAGGAGACGCCTTAGCTCATTTTTTCACTCACTCACAATCTCCCAACTACACAAAATAAAGGCACAAGTTTGGAGGAGGTGACATAGTAGCTGCAACTGCATAGTTTATTATTGCTCAGTATTTTGGTATCTCTCTCTTGTGCGCTACTCCTTGAAGAGGTGTACTACCTTTGTATGGTGCTCATGTTGCAGTTGGAGTGGTATTTATTATTAAGCTATAACTTGTGCTAGGGTTTATCTGATTGGACTTTCTTTGTGAATGGAATCTATCTAAGAAAGGTTGTTGGTTTTTTCCCCCATTTGGGGTTTTCCCAGGATAAATCTATTGTGTTCTTTTCTGTCTCTTGTTTATTTTTCTACTACTAAGTACATGATATATATGTTAATGGTAACGAATTAAAAGAACATTAGTAACATTAATGCTCTGTAAATAAGGGAAATCCAACATGGTTTAAGAGCTAGTTACCTTCATAATAGTTTGACCACTAGAAGGAAGATCGCTACAATGACACCTTGCAACTGCAATACTTTGTCAAGCTTGTTGAGCACTATCCAAAGGATATTGGGAATAATTACATCATAGAGAAGTGCACCCTAACCTATCACACCCCCTAAAACCCTCAGCGTGTAGTTTGGTGAAGTTTGAGAAATCAAGTTTTTTCAGTGCTAGGGTTTCTACCGACAAAAATGTCAACCAATATGAGAGTTGAAGATAGATTGGATGGAGAAGATAAATGCAGATCCTGAAAGCATAGAATACAACCCATTATATAAGAGAATGAATTAATGGATCGCGTCAAAAATATGTTTCCATAACCTGAAGACGAAGAGGCAAAGGAAAAGTTCAAGAAGAATTAGGTCAAGGCCAAGAGGATCTTGACAGACTCAATCAAGGATCACCTGATACCCAATGTATCAGAACTAAAGACTGCAAAGGATATATTTGATTCCCTAACCAGACTCTATGAAAGCAATAACACCAGTCAGAATCTTTCCCTACGACATCAACTCAAAAATGTGACTATGAACAAGTTAGAGATGATAACCAACTTCTTTACAAGGATCTCATAGATCAAAGACCAGTTAGCAGCCATTGGAGATCCAGTAGAATATGTTGAACTAGTAACCACTGCGCTAAATGGTTTCCCTCCCTCTTGGGACCCATTTGTCCAAGGAATTTGTGCAAGAAGGAAGTTACCCAAGTTTGACAAGTTATGGGCAGATTTCTTTCAAGAGGAATCTAGATTGATGTCCAAGAAACAAAAGGTAGATCATGATGAAAACCAAGCACTTAAAACACAAGTGAAGAAGATAAAGGAAAGAGAAGAAGGTAGTCCAAGGAGGTCTAAGAGACCTTGTTACAAGAAGGATGCATCAAAGGTCATATGTTATAGTTTCCAGAAGCTGGAACATTATTCCTTTCAATGTCTAGATAGAAATGAAAAGGAGAAGAAGAAGCACCATGAACATGCAACATATGTCGAAGAGCACTCAAAAGCATCAAAGGATGAATATTTTTTTTAATACAATGGTGTTTTCATATGAACTATAGAAGGAAACTCATGTAGGACAACAACACCAGATTCCATGTTTGCATATCAGGTTTGCTAATTTATATTGTTGTTTCTTAAGAAAGAATTGTACCTAGGATAACAGTCATTACAATTTTATTATTTGTTATTGCTATCAAATGTTTAGGTACACCTTAATACTGTCGGTATGATTATCATTAAGAAAATGCTCATTGTTAATGATATACTTGTCTGCAAGATGAAATTGATCTCCTCTAGGAGATGTTCTTGATTACTAACCATTCCATGGAGGTTACCATGGAAATGTTGTTATTGTCTCTTTTTCTATGCATGTCATAGGTGATATCTCTAAGAAGGATCTATGATGACGGTTGCAGGAGGCAACTATTTAGAAAGTTTCTAGCCGAGACATAGAACTATGTACACAAATGTACACACCCATGTGAAGTAGAAGATGAAGAAGAGTGTATCTTATGGAGATTGACTGTGAGGAGAAGAAGGCTCCAAACATGACCGTATAGATAATTTGACCACTCTTCAGATCATCAGGAAGATTCAATAGTGCTAGAAGGTCCTACCTAGAAATGATGTAGTAAACAAGAATGTTCTCATGATACCTTGAATAATGAAAAGGAGATACAGATACATGACGATAATAATCCATAATATGAAGAGAAGAAAATGACTCTTCCAGTGGTGAGGCAAACAACCCCACCAAGTACCAACTCATAAGGAGCTAGATTTCCGAAGGATTCAACCCTTAGGATACAGTAGGGAGGACCAACCTCCCAACACAGTCCATAGGAGATCAAATTTTAAAAGAAGTCAACATATGCAATGAAATAAGGTGGATCCAAAGATCGTATAGACTCAGAGGGAGTCAAGCTTCAGAGGGATCATGCATATTCAAAGTGAGCCTAATCTTAGAGAGATTCAGTGGCTTAGATACTTTCATTCAAAAAGTATTCCTTCTCAGATTTAGATAGGAGAGAGAGACATCTTCCAGGAGTGACAGACATGTATCATGAGTTGAGGAGGATATATCGAAGCTTCATAGGCTTCTAGGAGATGTAAGATCTCCTGGGAGGATTCCCTTGTCTCGATAGACCTTGTTGCAGTGAAAACATAGGCATCTAGTCAGAAGGATTGAGATATAGATTTTTCCTCAGTTCCAGCTATGTGGCACTGTTAAGAAACATGATTGATTCATAGCATTCCACTATTGAAGAAGTTGTTCATAAGAAAGAATGGAAGGATTCCATGATGGATGAGTATCAATCCATCATGAAGAATGATGTGTGAGAGGTGGTTATAAGACTAGAAGGGAAGTCAGTAGTGACTGCCAAGTTGATCTACAAGATCAGGCATGTTGCAGACGACAACATAAAGAAGTACAAGGCAAGGTTTGTGGCTAGAGGGTTCTCTCAGAAAGAGGGAGAAGACTATGATGAAACCTTTTTTCCTGTAGAAAAATACACTTCCATTAGATCAATCATTGTGATTGCTTCCACAATGGGATGGAAATTACACCAGATGGATGTCAAGACTGATTTCTTGAATGGTGTAATAGAGGAAGAAGCGTACATGGAACAACCACAAGGCTTCGTGATACATGGGAAGGAGTTTCATGTATGCAGATTGAAGAAGGATTTGTACGGGCCTAAGCAGGCATCTAGGGCATGATATGCCAGATCAAATAGTTATTTGATGGTTTCCCATTGATCCTACATGTGGATGATATGTTTCTGACTAGAGATGAGCATCTCATAGTTGGGTGCAAGAGGGATCTCACTTCAGAGTTTGAGATGAAGGATCTAGGTCTGATGCATTATTCTTGGGATTGGAAGTGTGGCAGAGATCAGATGAGATTTTCCTTAACTAAGGAAAATCATTCTATTAATATTCTACATAGATTCAATATGATGGATTGCAAGTCCATGAACACACCCATGATGATAAATATGAAGATCTTGAGTGAAAAATCTTCAGATTTGGTGGATCCCACGATGTATAAACAATTGATTGGATCCTTGATGTACCTAGTTAACACCATGCCATACATATGATTTGTAGTGAATACCTTGATTCAACACATGGTTGAACCTAGACAGGTACATTGGATGGTAGCAAAGCATTTTTTGAGGTACCTTCGTGGTACGGTTGGATATGGATTGAGATATGTCTCAAGTGGATATGTGACACTGTAGGGATATACAGATTTTGACTAGGCATGGAGTGCAATGGATTGGAAGAGTACTTCTAGATGTTGTTTTAGTCTGGGATCATGCATGATCTCATGGTTGAGCGGGAAGCATCCATCAGTGGCACTCAGTACATTAGAAGCAAAGTATATCGCAACAAGCATGACAAGCCATGAAGCAGAATGGCTCCGAAAATTGCTAGCCAAAATATTTGATCTAGAATTGGAGCCAACTTTGATACATTGTGACAATCAAAGTTGCGTGAAGATTACTGAGAACCATGTATTCCATGACATGTCTAAGAATATAGAGATCAAATATCATTACATCTAGGACATGGTGTAGAGAAGAGCTGTGGAGCTCCAGTACATATCCATGGATGAGCAGATAACATACATCCTCACCAAGCCCTTATCAAGAGTGAAGCATGAGCACTTCAAGGACAAATTTGGAGTGTTTCTGAATGTCCACCCTTGTTGAGAGGGAGGTGTGTTGTTTCTTCTCATGCTGGATAATTCCTCTAGCCAAGGGTTCCCTGCATTAGTCACGTGAGGTGACTGAGGGGGTAATTCATTATCAGACCTGCTGAGAGAAGAAACATCACAAACATAGTTGTAATACTATGGTGGATGCTACGTGACTCCAAACAATAGTTGTGTGCTACTTTGGTGGATGTGTACCATTGGCGGAGGCTGTGTGACTCCATAAAATAGTTGTGTGCTACTTCGGTGGATGTGTTCCACTGGAGGAGGTTGTGTGACTCTGGATAGTAGTTTTGTGCTACTTCGATGGATGTGTTCCATTGGCGGAGGATGTGTGACTCCAGATAGTAGTTATGTGCTACTTCACTGGATGTGTTCCACTAGTGGAGGTTGTGTGACTTTAGAAAATAGTTGTGTGCTACTTTAATGGTTAAGTACCATTGACAGAGACTGTGTGTATCTGGACAATAGTTTTGTGCTACTATAGTGGATGTGTTCCATTTGCAGTGAATGTGTATCACTGGACAATAGTTGTGCACTACTTGGAAACAATTGTGATCTATTGGATGACATTGTAGTAGTTGTGTTCTACTAGCTGATTGTCATGGAGATTACCAGATCATTTGGATGTAGCTATGCTTGCTATCATTTGATTGCAAATATTTTTCTTAATGATTCGCGCTACCAAAGGCATTGTAGTGTTCATGTGCCTACTAACATATTGTAGAGTAGTCAGTGGACTACCCGATGAAGACATCATGAAAGATGCCTCCCTAGCTAAGAGGGAGAATTGATGTTTGGGTATATGTGGGAGGAAATTTCCCTCCTAGATGATCTTTCTTAGATGCAGAGAATATTCCAGAAGCAAGAGATCCATTGGAGAGATGTTGAAATACCCTAGAAGAGAAGTTCACCCAGAAGAATACAATATAATGAAAAGACACCTTCCCAGAAGAGAAGTCGACCCGTATAGAAGGACTAGAAGACTATAAATAAGGAGGCTCCTTAGCTCATTTTTTCACTCATTCACACTCTCCCATCTACACAAAAGCAAGGAACAAGTTTGGAGGAGGTTATGCAGTAGCTGCAACTACACAGTTTATTATTGTTCAGTCTTTTTGTATCTCTCTCTTGTGTGCTACTGCTTGAGGAGGTGCGCTACCTTTGTATGGTGTTGTTGTTGTAGTTGGGGTGGTATTTCTGATTAATCTATCACTTGTGCTAGGGTTTATCTAATTGGACTTTCTTTGTGAATGAAATCTATCTAAGAAAGGCTGATGGGTTTTTCCCCCATTTGGGGTTTTCCCAAGATAAATCTCTTGTGTTCTTTTTTGTCTCTTGTTTATGTTTCTACTTCTCAGTACATGATATATATTTTAATGGTAATGAATTAAAAGAACACTAGTAACACTAATGCTCTGTAAATAATGAAAATCCAACAATATTCCCCAATACACCTTTGTGTCTTTTCTCCTCTTTGTTTTCTCTCCTAATGCCATATTGGAATTAGAAAAGGGTATAACCTTTTCCATTTTTTCCATGTAGAATGTAGTGCATAGTGTTATAACATGTGTGTGATATAATGCATATACTTTCCTTAAGAATAGTCATCACCCTAGTACTAGGCTTGACATCCCCAAGGCTAAGCAACAAACATATATTTTCATTATGGATTTTGCCTAAATAACTAGATAACTAAGATGTCAATGGATCAAATACTCTACAATAAATTTAAAAACACAATTCACTATGTCTACATTTTTTTTTTTTTAATGTAAAAATAACACGGACATTCCTGTGAATTCAAAAAGAATGGCGAGTTCTTATACATGTTTGATGAGTTGGTTGCTTTGGTTTTAGCTTCGAATCAACTAACTTGGTAGTTTGAGCTGCATCAACATAAACATACTCATTTTTCCATCTCCCTATTACTATCTTTGTTTTCACTAATATTTTTAAATATGGTCCATATATTCATCGCCAAGGAAACTACACACACTTATATAGCTCTATATTAAAATTCCAAATATACATTTTTTAAGGAAAAAAATATTGTTTTCTATTTATTAGCCATTTTTATTTGTATATATAATAATTCTAAAATACATAGGTCTTTTTGTTTCTGGTGTGACTTTTTATCGCCTCACCCATGTAGAAAGAAAATTATATGATGCACAATTAAAAAATAACACCTGCACATTAAAAAAAAGAAGCATTGATTATTTATGTTAAGACCCTCCAACATGGTCTTAAGGCTCGGCCTTGCAATTTCATGTCTTCATTGAATTTACTAATTTAAAATTGTATATATAATTACAATTTTAAAAAATGCAAAAATAGTGGTGCACAAGAACTAATTGTCATCTAAAACTATGCAAATTTGTTTCATGGAATTCCATCCTTTAGGTACTAAATCGATGTCTTAACGTGAACATGTGAAATATATTTTAGAGGAAAATTAACATACCATTGTTAAAAGAACTTGTTTTTTGTTTTTGTTTTTTTAACTATACAAATTTCCTTAAATAAATGTTATATATACTAGGTGCTAATTCAATTTCCATCTTTTTACACCATATTCTAATAAATTGTGCATGTACTCTAAGAATTCCTCCTAGTCAACATACTTTTGTTTTTCTAGATTACCATTGCAACTAACATGTCTTGAGAGAGAAACATTGACATGCACTACCCCAATGGAAATATGTGGCATGTCAATCTTGGGAATTAATATGGTACTAGGGTCTCAGAAGAGTGAAACATCACATCTTTTGTTATTTTTAAAGTTTTCTCATCTTGATAACTAAGCCTATCTTCATTAAAATGCCTTTTCACGTCCCTAAAAGAAGTAATATTGTATGAAGTTCTTTGGGCATTGGTAATTGTGCCAATGATAGAGTCAAGTGTTTTCCCACACAAGTGATGAAAATTATCTCCCCTCTAAACATAACACTTAAACATCTTAAAGTTGTTATTTTTTCTAATATCTCAACATTTTGATCCTAAGGAGGGTTAGGATATTGAGGCTCTTGGTTTTCCATTTTCCTCTCTTGGATTGGAGGGTTTGGTTTTCATTTCCTGGCTCAAGCTTTGAAGGGTTAAGGTTTTGAGAATTAGGATTTTCAAGGTTTGGGTTTTGAGGATTTTCCATTTAAAAAAAACAAGATCCTTGTTTATGAAACATGTAATTTTTTTATTAAACAAAAAACATCATTTCATTAACAATAAGAAAAACAAGCGAAGGATTTTAGGTAGAATAACAGAAAAACCTTGTACAACAACAATGTTACCCACAACAAATGAAATTGTATTTTTCCTTCTTGTTTGAAAATTATTGTGTGAAGTGCGTAAATTGAGGGAATTCCATGCTCAATTGGATCATTGTGTCATCAAGGGGTGTTGGGGTGGTGTTCCCTAATACACCTTTTTGTCTTTTCTCCTCTATATTTTCTCTCTCTTAATGCCACACTAGAATGAGAAAAGGGCATAACCTTTTCCATTTTTTCATGTATAGTATAGTGCATAATGATATGATGATGATGATTAATGTCCACTAAGATCGAATTGGTCTATCGAACCTTAAGAGGGTAAGGGATTAATTGTGATTCTTTAGAATTTTGTTTCTGTCCTCGAAAAGCATTAAGAAAAGCTTTCCAAGATCACCATACTTTCGTTGAGTTAAGAGGTTAGGAAGGTTGGTAGTGTGACAAATATTTTGAAAATGAGAGCTAATATGGGTATAGGCTGGACAATCTAAGAGGAAGTGTTTTTCATCTTCAACCTTCTTAGTGTCACAAAGGTGACACACTCTTTCAGCCCATGGCATTTTATGAATCGACCAATGCCCAGTTTCACTATGGAGCTCATGAGAATTTGTTATTATCTTAGAAATGATTATTTTTTTATTTACACTTGGAAAAACAGATAGATAATTTTGATCTTCTAGATTAGGGTTGATTACATCCTTATAATACCTTAATTTTCTTTTTTCCTATAACTCTTTATCACACCACATTTTCTCCTTAAAAATTGATTTGATTGTTTTTTTAATAGTATCTTTATTCTGCAAAATGGTGTCTTCCATGATTCCCCAATAGTTTAGCCAAGACCAAGCATCTTTATGCCATCCTTGCTTGAGTCTATGGTAGTTATGACTCGACTTTGAAGCAATTTTAGGAAGCCTCTTGTCTTCCATGTTGTTTAAGTTGTTATTATACATTAGGTATCTAGTCATAGCCATGCTCTCAATGGGGGAGAGGCTTGTTTCTAAGAGGAGGATGGGATAGGGCGTATTTCCTTTAATTTTGAGATTATAGGTTATAAAATTCTTTTTTATTTGTTATATATTTCTCTAGGATTCATGAGAGATACTAAAACCCCATATTTCACATCCATAAAGAATAACAAGTGTAAAGAGAGTCTCAAAGAGGAGTTTCTTCTTATCCCAACTCCAAAGATCAATTAATTTACAATTGTTTTCAAGCCCATAATAAGATTTCCATCCCCCAATAATCCTTTTCTCAATGCTATAATTCCAATTGAGCTTGTGGTGAATATCAATTCCAAGATATTTGTATGAAGTCACTTCCTCCAAGTTGTTTTTGTCATGAACGAAGGTATCATAAGGGATATTATTGGATTTAATAATCATGACCTTAGTCTTATCAGTATTAATAGTCATACCCATATTGGAGAAAAAATCCTTGAGGATTCTTAGTTGTTTTTCAAGATCATGGGGACTCCTTTCCATAAGAACGATATCATCGGCATAAATAAGAAGATTGATGACTATAGCAGTGAGAGTAGGGCCGAAACAACCTGGTTTTTCCAAGCAATATTCTAACTTGTCAATGTATATGCCAAAAAGGGTAGGGGACAAGGGACAACCTTGTTTGACTCTGATATTGCAACTAATCTCTTTTCACCAGCCCTCAGTGTTTTTAAAATTAGCAATAATGTTCTCATACGTCCTTATTGCAGCAACCCTCAACTCAAGAGGCACTTTTATCTCTTCCAACCTATTCCAAAGGTTTTTCCTAGGAACCATGTCAAAATATTTTCTAAAGTCAACAAAACAACAAAACAAATTGGTTTTAGTATTGCGGAACTCCTCTGCAATGATCCTAAAGGTAACAAGATGGTCCATAGGTGAATAATATCTCTTAAACTTGGCCTGTCCTTTAGATTTTTTAGCGTGACTTTCTAGCCAAAGGTTAATCTTCTTTTCCAAAATAATTTCATAAAGCTTGGCTAAAATCGGGCTAATCATAATGGTCCTATAATTAGAGGGAATGTTTCTATCCCTATTTTTAAAAAATAGGAACAATGAGGCTTTGCGTCCATGGTTTATGGAAGCCCTTCTTGACTTCTAAATTGAAGAGCTTGTGTATGTGAGGGATAAGGATTGGCCCTCCGATTTTACAAATTTTATCTTGGTAGCCTTCAATGTCCTTAGCTTTCCCATTTGCAAGCCGCTTAACCCCAAAATCTATGTCATCTAAAGAAAAAACTTCTTCCTTTGTAGGGACAATAGGAATGGTGTCCATGGCATTAGGCAACTCGTAAAGACTTTTAAGGTAGGAATTCCAGTTACTTAAGGGAATCCTATTATTTTCATTAGTATTGCATTTTAGAATTTGGCTCCAGAACTTCTTAGGATCCAACTTATATAGTTGTGAAAGTTGTTCTTGCCTTTTATTGACATAGTACATTTTTTCCCTTTTAATTAAGGCTTTGTACGTATTGATCTTATCGAGTTTTAAGGACTCACTAGAAGCATCCCTAATGGATTTCCTAGCAATTTTAAATTCCTTATCATACCAAGGGTTGGTCGTTCTATTATTCTTTTTATAGGACACCTCGAAAGAGAAATTGTTAATAGAAGTGGAAGGGTAGTTGTAAAATTATGATAGAGTTATTCAATGTTGTCCTTGTAAGTTAGGAGATTTAATTTACTATTTAAATCCTTTAAGAAAATGTCAACTTTACTTTTGTCAAAGCGCAAATTATTTTGATTATCATAATTCTCTTCAATGGCACTCATATGCATGGAAAATTTTAGATTTAGGGTTAAACGATATGATCAGAGTCAGGCTCATGGTCATTTAAAAGGTCAAAATTTTCTATTTGGATGGAAACGGGGATATCAGATATCACATAATCTACAACAATACTACCTAGCCCATGAATACAAGTCATATGGTTGTAGTTTGGCCACTTCATTACTCCATTGCAAATTATTAGGTCTTGAGAGCTACAGAGCTTGACAAACTCAATGCCAAACGAATTCTCAATTAGGTCTTCAGAGCTTCTTTTGTAGCTATTAGATAAAAAAAGGTCCTCATCTAGCCATAAAGGATTATGGTTGGAGTCATTACTTAAAAGAGTATCTTGTTTAGTTGCAGTCCTAGCATTAAAGTCTCATAGCAGGAGGATATTAATAGGTGCAAAATAGAAAATTTCTATATACTTCTTCTTAGTATTGGTGCCTGAAATTTCTATCCAAATGTACTAATTGAGAGGGTCAATCTTATGAAGTTGAATGTGAGGAGAAATGATCTTTCTAATATAACAAGTTATGCCTCCTATCCCTCTATGGTGGGATTTTTTGTTCCATGTCGACCACAAGACAAATCCTTCTATGTTAGGGACCTTAGACTCCTCATGCTCCCAAGTTTCAACTAAACAGATAATATCAATATCACTCGGGATCCAACTTATCATGGGACCTTTGCGCCATGGAAAGCCATGACAGTTCCAAAAAAGGATCCCAAGTATCCCAAATTCCTATTTATTATTATCCTTTTGGTCTCTATCCCTAACAATAGCTTTTCAATTTCTAATTATTTCCCATTTTCCTTCTTTCTTGGCTTCTTTTACCTTTTGAACTTCCTTCCTCAATTCAACTTGGTCTTTGAGAATGATGTTTTCATTTATAAATATCCTTGACCCTTTTAAGCTCAAAGATTTACGTAGTAAGCTATATTTATGGTCATTACAACTTACTTTGACATGGATCAACCTATCTTTGTGATCAATTATTTTTCCTAGCCTCTTTGCTTCTATGAGGTAAGTTGTACCAATTTGTGATTTATTATTTAATTCTTCTTTTACTATTGCTCTAGTGTATCCTCCTCTTGTTGTTCTTTTATACCAAAAATTATGAGGTTAAAAGATCTTTTGTTACGTTCATGGTCCACTTCGATTAGCTTATTCATTTCCTCTGGTTTGATATCCAATTTGTTTTCCATATTACTGAGGGTAAAATTGTTGGTTAGTTTTTCTTCTAGCTCTTTAATCCTATCTCTCAAGTTGTGATTTTCTTCAACCCCTCCTTTTTGGGTTGATTGTTTATGTTTTTCCATTTCTTGAATCCTATCATTCATTGTCTGCAATTCACTCTTGAACCCTAAGAATCTATCCTCTATTTGAGTTTGAATGGTATCTTTAATTTTTTTTATCATTCATTGCCTCTAGCTCTATTTGGAGTTTTATGTCTCTTTCTTCAATCCTATTTTCTAATGTTTCTAACTCTATTTGGATTTTGGCATCTCTCTCTTCTCTCCTTTTTTCTACTGATTCCATATAATCGTAAAGGATCTCTAGGGTGATTTTGAGGGGTCTCCCCCTCTTAGGCTGAGTTTTTGGAATAGGTGGTGGAGTGCTCATATTGAAAAGAAGAGAAAAAAAATGTATTATTTTGGATTGACTTTATCTCTCAAATCAACTTTTACTTATGAAACTTAAAATAAAAAATAAATAAAATATATTTAAATCACTTTATGTTAATAGATTATAAATATATTTTAAATTAAAATTGAATCAAAGTAAAAAGTGATTCACCTCATTTCACATGTCCAATTGCTCAGGAAGAAGCCAAAAATAATTTCCAAAAACTACAGAGAAGTTCCAGAAACCTAGAAAAACTATAGAGATTATTCTAGATAAAAAAGGTAAAAACCAATGAAAAGTATTATTCTCATTCAAAACACATATACATTATTTTAAGAATAATCATAACCTTAATGATGTGCTTGACCTCGCCGAGCAACAAACACGTATTTGCATTATGAATTTTTCCTAAATAACTAAGGTGTCGATGGATCAATTACTCTAAAATAAATTTAAAAACACAATTTACTCTAAAATAAATTTAAAAACACAATTCAGTATGTCTACCAAATCTAGCACCTTGGAATAAATTTAAACACACATTATAATATTCATACTATGCACAATGGTCAATGTATCTACCAACTCTAGCACTATGGAATAAATTTAAACAAACATTATACTATGTACAAGCGGACCAAATAAAAAAAACCACGTGCAAGCCTAAATGGTACTCTTTTTCAAAAGAAATAGCTTTGTATTCACTTTTCACACGTGGAATGTGATGAGATTCGTACTTTCAGATTCATAATTACTTGGTAGTTGGGAAATACATGTTGAACAATAAAACTTACTATAACTAAATGCACAAATAATGAATATTTTTAGTGATATTACTTGAGGCATAATATATCAATTATGCTCTAAAATATTATGTCCATATTAACTAAT
>ML787702.1:269862-301019 GCA_009831015.1 Picea engelmannii | reverse complement strand
TGCTATGTAATATTATGATCGGTAAATTAGCATTAATTAATTATTGTAATTTAGCCTATACCTTAGCTCGAGAGTGTGCTCACGCAGGACGGTGGAGGGATTCACTCCTTGATTTGATAGATGCACGACCGCAGATGGAAATGCAACGTAGTTTTTTTTTTAATAAAATATATGTTAGATTTGATTGTTAAAAATTATGATGTCGACAAACATGCCAAACAATCAATGCAGCACAATAATAATTAATTATTTTAGAACTTTTGCATTTTTAAATTCATTTTAGTTGAATAAATCTTTGTTTTAAATATTATTTAATGCATAGAAAGACGTGAAGGCAGCAATAAAACTTTAATCTTATGAACCAATAAAACTGTGACAAATATATATATATTTTTATTTTAAAATATATTAATATAAGTTTCCTAAGCTAAACATTATAATTTCTAAAAAATTTGAAAGTCAAACCTAAACTAATAGGCAGTCAACGATGAACTCATCGCTATAGTCCCAGGCCTTTGGCAGGGACTAATAAGACGTAAGCCTATTATAAATCTATAATGATTTGCTCTTCGATTTGTTTGTTTGTGAGAGACTGGAGTTCTGAAAGCCTCATCTTTAGTGGTCATGAGTTTGAGCTTGGATGTTAATCACATCTTATTTATTTATGTTAGGCCTTAATGATTAGGAACAAATATAATTAAATACATATTAAGAAAGGGAGATTTTATATTTAAGAAATTTTCAAAGGAGAAATCCATTTTCATGTGTGTTATTATTGTACAATAGGTCTTTTTATATAGTATTAGGTGATCATAACAACTATGCTATAATTAAATATTTAGTTTAACCATTCCCACATTTATGTTATCTTTTTTAAAAACTTTTAATTGATTTTATGAGATCCTCATCCTTAATTTCTCTCATTGTCTTTATTTTTTATTCATATGTGGATTCTTCTATGTAGTCTACATCATTACAAAACAATCATATAATTTAGACATAAGTCACAATTAACAAGTAGGAGTTAATTCTTCATGCTCCCCCTTGAATATTTGTGATTTTAATATTCAATCATCATCATATGTTTATGCAACTAGTCCAATATTCATTTTCATCTTCTACGGTCTTTGTCTTCAATCTTCTTTAGCTATGCTCTTTGTTTTCTTCTCATGTTTTTACAATCTTCATCTTTGGTCTTCTGCATGCTTCTTCAATGCCCATCTTGTACCTACAAAATATAAACATCTTGTTTGGTGTATTAAATTTCTGGATACAAACTATGTGTGGAGATTTTGAAACATCCGACGTTTCGAGTGGACACTCCACCCATCATCAAGAATGAGGATTGAAAAGAGTATTGAGAGGAGGATTTAAAGGTTAAAATTAATGTGAATGTTGGGGAAAAAAGATAGATATTAGTTGTTAATATTTGACCTAATTGAGTTAAAGAGAAGTAAATTGACCTTGGACCTTTGAACCTGGTTAAATATTATTGGTCCTTATATTAACCTTGTCATTAATATCTTCCTTGTAATTGACTGATTATTTTATTATTAGTCAAAGAGTCAACCTTAAATCTTTAACCAATTTATTCTTTTATTCTTTAATTATATTTTATTTTACCTCAATTAATATTTTTTCCTATTTAATTATTAATAATATATCTTTACTTCTCTTTAACTCAATTAGGACAAATCTTAACGACTAATATCTATCCCTTTTCCCCCTCACATTCACATTAAATTTAACCTTTAAATCCTCCTCTCAACACTCTTTTCAATCCTCATTGCTTCAAGAGTCCCTGATGATGACTGGAGTGTCCACTCAAAACATTGGACGTTTCGAAAACGCCACACACATTTTATATCCAGAAATTTAATACAACATCATGATCAATTGTGAAAACCTACATACTCTCAAACATCTTGTTTGTTGAAGTCTATATAAAAAAGTCGCCATCCACTGAAATACATGGGTCATTAGGCACTATATCTACTAGTTCTCTAGGAATTTTTTTCTCGTACATGGTTCATCAACAATTCTCAAATGGGGGAACTTCTACAAGAATTGGTTTCCATTGAACCACTTGACCTAGTGAATAAGTCACCTTGCTTTGACAACCCAAAAAGAGTTTTAAATTCTATTGGTATGTGCTTTTCAACTTGGTTTCCATGATTCTATTCAATGTAATGATGGTTGAGCTTTGTAGTCGACAAGTGATTTCCCACCTTTGAGGTGTCCAAGGCTCCAATAGTGATGGAAAGTATGGATGAAGTAGCTCCACATTAGATATAGATTGTAAGGCAAAGAATGATTAAATATTAAATTCAAAAGTCTATTTTCTCATGGTCTCCTGAAGGAACACAAAGATGGTCTAGATGGCACAAGATTCCATCATGAAGGAACACAAAGATGCTCTAGATGGCACAAGAGTCCATCATGGAAGTAAAAGTCTAAAACTTGTTTACGTGTGACAAGTGTTTGATATGTAGAAACAAAATTAGGACCATTGTCATACCATTGGGGCCACGATGATGTCTCATATCAATAATTGTAGAATATGACTTGATGCCACAATCAAAGGTCAATTGAGGAAATTTGCAACTCAATTAACTTTGTCCTTATATTTTATGTTTATATTTGATGGTGATCATTCTACAAGATGTTTTGTATAAATTGTAAATCTTTGAGGTTGGAGTGGATGTGCATTTCCTTTCCTAGAATATAATGGTCCCATTACCAATAACCTTGGACAATGGAGTAAGGTTCCTTATCATAGGTGGGTTATATATGAACTATATTAGAGTGTCTTGATTTTATAGACCAATAGATGCCCATGGTGTTTGAGGATTAAACTAACAACATACTTTGAGGCATGTGTATCAATTTTTAATGGTTGTTTCAATCTAAAAGAATAAGGGTTGGTGTAGAGAAGATGCAACATCTTTAGCTCCATGAATGATTTATGTTGTGTCATGGTAGACACAAACTTGGCTTTGACTCCGCCCTTGGTCACCTCACTCAGGAGCCAAGCAATATGAGATAACCCTAACATGTACCTATGGTAAAAGTTGGCAAGGCCCAAAAATAGAAGAACTCCATTCTTTAAAGATGGTGAATCATGAATGACTTGGATCTTGATTGGATCCACATGCACTTCACACATATCCATGATATGTCCAAATATTTAACTCTCTAGAGGTTGAATTTGCACATCTCTAGCTTGGCATATATCAACAATTGTTGAATGTTCGTCATATGCTCTTACTAGGTTTTGTTGAAGATGAGGATATCAACCAAGTATACGACCACAAAAGCATTGGTGAATCATTGTAGAATATCATCCACCATTCTAATCAGGAATATTGTTGGTACATTAATCACGCTGAAAGACATGACTAACCACTTGAAAGACCTTTCTTGTACTTGAAAGTTGTATTGCACACATTGGTTAGCTCAAAGGTTGGCTCAAGTGGCACTTAGTGATATCGTGACTTAAGATCAATCTTGTTAAAAACTTGGTGCCTTTGAGTTTATCATTCACCTTTCTCGATCTCCTCTAATTACCTTTTTCTGGGGAAATACGACAACTCAATTTATCATCAATGGGCCATTTTACCCCCTCTATGGGATTTGGTGGTGTATGGTATTTTGAAGGTCGGTCGGAAGATCTCATTAACTACCCTTGAGTAACGTTAATCAATTGATATGGACATAACACAAACCCTCATCACGATCGAACATCTCATTTGTTGTCAAATTCATCAAACATGGGACAATACCCCTCCCAATAGGGGAAACATGGATGCTAGGTGGATGATGAGATGGATACTTGGTCGGTGTTACCTCATACACCTTATAGGTTCATGTGCACATTAGAGTAACAATTTAAGTTTTGGGTAAAAATTTAAGTGCATAGAATAGTTTTACATGTCAAAATTTCAAAGATATAATTCCTTTATGGGTATAATTATTTTATGTTCTTGAGATTTCTAAGGTTGGGACCCATCTCTTGTATTTTAAAGGGATTATCCTCCTTTTTTCATTCACTCCTCTTGATACATAACCATAGTATATTTGGGTTATTGGATGGCTCAGACACAGAGCCAACAATTGACTTTACAACTGGACCCTACGATGACCTAAACCTACATCACTAATGCTTACTATTCTCCTAGCCTCGAGTAATATCCACGGATAGTTGCATGTGATATCCAACTTCATTAGAATGGTACATCAAGCTATGACTGAATGAAAAGTGGGAGTTTCATCCCTCCAAAGTTTGCTTATGTGAAAGAAAACTTGGAGGGATAATTCATTCTAGGCCCTTTCATTAGACAACTCTTCCTACATCCAAATTGTTAACAGTGAAGCTAAATTCACCTCCATAATTTTTTGTTGACATCAAATAACACACCCCCTTCTCCATGAATTCTAAAATTCGCTTCCAATTTCTAGAAATCATTGTTTCAACTACCAAAAAAAACAAGTCAAGAAGTGTAGAACTTTCTCACTTGTTGCAAGAGAATCCCATAAACTTATTCACGACTGGCGTAGGTGTTTCTATATTTATGTATTATGGATATTTCAATTCTTCGAAGGCTCCAATCAACCTTATAAATACATGTAAAACCGCTGGCCATAAGCAACAAGCTATAAGGTGTGTAAAGTGTTGTGTGCATAATAAGCAAATTGAATGAAAATTAATATCCTTGTTGTTCTTCTCAAAATTTCCCCTGTTTTCTCCTCTGTTATTTTATGTGTGATTTTTTATTGTGTAGAAGATCTGTTGTGAGAGTGCTAGGTCAATAAATTGTTGAATTCGTGAGTTTGTGTGGGAAATTGCAGATTTGTTGGGCAATTCTAAAATTCCCCAATTTTGTTCTTCCTCTGGATAATTATAAAACAATCCTAACAACTGGTATTAGAGATGGTTGTTGGTAATCACTGGAGGTCAGGTTTAATCACGAGAGGTTTTCAAAACACCCACAATGCAGAAGGAGAAATTGCGGGAGAATCTGTCCATCAATGCAAAAGGAGAAATTGTTGGCCATAAGAATATTTTGATTCCAGCATTGGTTGCATCAAATTGTTGAAGGTTTAATTTAACAACGCTAGGTTATTTTTCAAGTTGAGTCCCATTAAGCATGGAGACAACAATGCTCACTGACATGGAGAAGTTGAACGAGGCAAATTTTTCCCTATGGAAGTAAAAAATGGAAGATATATTGATTTTGAGGGATCACTATTTTCCAATTGAGGGAATAACACATTAACAAAGAAACCCTCATTGATGATAAATGAGGATTCACTCAAGCTAGATAGGAATACCATTGCCACAATCCGTCATTGTCTAGCAAATAATGTCTACTTTAATGTGGTCGTAGAGAAGACTGCAGAAAATCTATGGTGCAAGTTGCATGATCTATAAGAGAAAAAAATGGCATTGAGTAAGGTCTTCTTGATGAAGAAATTATACAATATCAAGATGAAGGAGGGTGCTTCAGTAGCAGAGCACTTAAAAGAGTTCAATATAATTACGAGTAATCTTGCTTCTATCAAAATATTTTTTGATGATGAGATTAGAGCCATCTTATTGATGTTCTCTATGTTGGACAACTGAGAGAATCTGATTGTAGCTATGAGCACTTCAACAACTACATGAACCTTGAAGTATGATGATGTTAGCAGTAGCTTAATGAATGAGGAGCTGCTACATAAATCAATTACAGAAAACTAGGGAGGAGAAGCTCTAACTCTAGTTGATCGTGATAGGAAAATTGATCGAGGTCATCAAGGGTGTTCAAGGTCTAGAGGAAGATCGAAGTCAAGAAGATACATGCTTATTTGTTATCATTGTGGAAAACCCATGCACATGAAAAATGAGTGTCGGATTTGGTAGCAAGAACAGAAGGATCAAAAACCATCCAAGGCATCAGTCAACACAAGTGAAGGTGAGACTACTGCTATAGTTTCAGAGAATTAGGTTTTATTTACTATTTCAATGGAAAATGCATGTTTATTTGCGTCCAACTATAGTGTTGATTGGATGCTTGAACCTATGGCATCTTACCATTTAACCCAAAGTAAAGATAACTTTGTTGCATATAGTTCTGGTGATTATGGTAAAGTGCATTTGGGAAACAATCACTTTTGCAACATTGTTGGAGTGGGAGATGTCCATATCAAGACAAAGGAGGGAAAATATATCCTATTGAAACATGTTAGGCACATTCCAGAGATGCGCATGAGTCGGATCTCTGTAGGACAATTGGATGATGAACGTTGTTCCACAACCTTTTGAAATTGTGGCTAGAAAATTAGTAAAGGGGCATTGTTCATGGTTAAAGGATCAAAGGCAGGAACTTTGTATACATTAAGAGCAATATCAGAGAAATCAGATGTGGTTGTTGTTGCAAGAGAAGAAATCTCAGCAGATTTGTGGCATAAGTGTCTGGGTCACATGAGCGAGAAGGGCCTAAAAATCCTTGCTGGAAAAATTCTACTTCCAGGTTTGAAGTCTTATAATCTTGATCTTTGTAAGCATTGTATATATGCTAGGAAACAAAGGGTCTCATTTATTAGAAGTGGCCATGAACGGAAAACAAATTTCTTATAACTGATACATTCTAATGTGTTTGGGCTAGTAAACATTAAGTCATTAGGAGGAGCCTCATACTTCGTCACATTCATAGATGATGCATCTAGGAAAGTTTGGGCCTATCTTATGAAAATAAAAGGCGGGGTATTTGAGATATTTCAGAAGTTTCATGTTGTTGTTGAAAGATAAACTAATCAATTGCTCAAGTGTTTGAGGACAGATAATGGTGGGGAGTATTACTCCAATTCATTCAAAGAGTATTGTAACTAATCATGAAAATATCCTTCCTCTTACTCCTCAAAAGAATGGTACTGCAAAAAGAATGAATCGCACTATCATGGAGAAGGTGAGGAGCATGTTGTCAAATTCTAGATTGGAGAAGCATTTCTGGGCAGAAGTAGTAAATACAACTTGCTACCTAATAAATTGATCTCCTAATATAGCCTTGGATGGTGGAATTCTCGAAGAAGCTTGGACCGATAAAAGGGTAAATTATTCTCACCTGAAAGTCTTTGGATGTGAAACATTTGTGCATATTCCCAAAGATAATAGAACTAAGCTAGATGATAAATCCATGAAATGTATTTTTTTGGGATATGCGGATGGTGAGTTTGGTTACTGTTTGTGGGATCCGGTTAACAATAAAGTTATTAGAAGCAGGGATGCCATATTCAATGAGTTAGAGATGTTTAAGAAGCTTGTAGGTAATATGGAGGTCAAGAAATTTGTTGACAAGTTCACTGAAAAACAAATTGATACTCCATTGTTTCAAGAAAATGAGCAGCTAGTTGAACAACAACAAGAAGAAATTGTATAGAAACCATTGCAAGAAGTCCGACCTGAAAAATGTACCACCACAATTGGTCCGTCGATCTACTAGGTCTCACAAGCCTTCACAAAGGTATCCTCCCTCAAATTATATTTTATTGACTAATGAAGGTGAACTTGATTTTTTTCAGGAGGCTTGCAAAGGTGAGAGCAATAAAGAATGGAAGGAATCTATGGAGGAAGAAATGTGGTCCTTGTTGGAAAACAAAACTTGGGAGTTGGTGAAGCTTCCAAAAGGAAGACACGACCTACAAAACAAATGGGTATACATGATTAAGCATGAGGGAAAAGGGAAAAATGAAAGATACAAGACAAGGCTAGTGGTGAAACGATTTGCTCGAAAGAAAGGTATTGGTTTCACTGAAATATTCTCTCTTGTTGTTAATATGTCATCCATTAGAATAATTCTTGGACTTGTTGTTGCTTTAGATTTGGAATGTGAATAGTTAGATGTAAAGACAACCTTCCTTCATGGTGAATTGGAAGAAGAGATTTATATGGAGCAGTCAGAAGGTTTCAAAACAAAAGGTAAAGAAAACTTGGTTTGTATATTGAAGAAGAGCCTCTATGGAATGAAGCAGGCACCTCGCTAGTGGTATACAAAATTTGATTCATTTATGTTAGAACATGGTTTTAAAATACTAGAGGTTGATCATTGTGTCTACATTAAGAGGTATGGCCATGAAAGGTACATTATACTATTGTTGTATGTGGATGACATGTTGCTTGTTGGACATGATAAAATATGATTAACAAGTTGAAGAAGGATTTGGGAAACCATTTTGCAATGAAATATCTGGGTCCAACACAACAAATATTGGGCATGAAGATCATAAGTGACAAAAAGGAGAAACAATTGTGGTTGTCACAAGAAAAATACAATGAGAAGGTGCTTGATATGTTCAATATGAAGGATGCCAAGCCGATTCGTACACCTCTTGTATCCCACTTCAAACTAAGTACTGATTTGTGTCCTTGTGATGACAAGGAGGAGGAAATGAGTAAAATTCTTTATGCTTCAGTAATTGGCAACTTGATGTATGCCATTGTATGTACTCAGCTAGATATTGCACATTCAATGGGAGTAGTGAGCAAGCTCTTAGAAAATATGGGCAAACAACATTGGCAAGCGGTAAAGTGGATTTTGAGGTATCTCAAGGCTACTATTCATTATTGTCTATGTTTTGGTAATAATGATGTTGTGCTTGAAGGCTATGCAGATATGGTTGGTTGGAGATGTGGACACTAGAATGTACACTACTGGTTATTTATATACTTTGCAGGTGCAGTAGTGTCTTGGGTATCTAGACTGCAGAAAGTAGTATCCCTCTCCACCACAGAGGAAAAATACATAACTGCAACAAAAGCTTGCAAATAATGTTATGGATGCATTCATTCCTAGGAGAGCTGGGAATAAAACAAGATAAATATGTGTTGTATTGTGACATTTAGAGCACCATCCATTTAAAAAAAACTCAGCATATCATTCTAATACCAAGCACATTGACATCATGTACCATTGGATTCAGTAGGTATTGGAAGAAGGACATTTTAACATAGAAAAGATCCATATAGATGAGAACCCTGCTGATATGCTGACCAAAATTATGCCAAGAGACAAGCAAACACTGTGTCGAAGTGTGGTAGGCCTAGGGGTGACTTGATAAGCAGGTTTGGGAAAATATCAATAACTATGGAGCTTTCATTTGTCGAAGTGTGGTAGGCCTAGGAATGACTTGATAAGCAGGTTTGAGCTTTCATTTGTCGAAGTGTGGTAGGCCTAGGGGTGACTTGATAAGCAGGTTTGGGCAAAGATCAATAACTATATAGCTTTCATTTAGCTTCACGTGAGAGAATGTTAACAGTAAAGCTAAATTCACCTCCAGAATTTTCTACTGACATCAGATTACACGCCCCAGTCTCCCTTAGAAGTCGCTTCCAATGTCCAGAAATCACTGTTTCAACTACCACGGCCAGCAAGTCAAGAAGTGTAGAACTTTCCCGCTTGTTCTAAGAGATGCCCATAAACTTATTCACGACTAACGTAGGTGTTTCTAGTTTTATTGTATTCTGGAGATTTCGATTCTTTGAAGGCTCCAATCAACCTTATAAATACATGTAAAACCGCTAGCCATAAGCAACGATATGTAAGGTGTGTAAAGCATTGTGCGTAATGAACAAATTGAATGAAAATAAATATCCTTTCTGTTCTTCTCAATTTTCCCCCTATTTTCTCCTCTGCTCTTCTATGTGCAATTTGTTATTGTGTAGAAGATCTGCTGTGAGAGTGTTGGGTTAATAAATTGTTGAATTTGTTTGCGTGGGTAATTGCAGATTTGTTGGGCAGTTCTAAAAAGCCCCAATTATGTTCTTCCTCTGGATAATTAGCAAACAGTCCTAACACAAACGAGGACAACACCCAGGAGGAACGAGAAGTGGCAGTTGTCTCTCAGTATGAAGTTTTTAATTCTCTATGTGTTTTATTTTTATTCTTTACAGACGTCAATTAATCAGAACAAATACTTATGCGTGTTTAAGCAAGTCGTTTCTACGAGTATCGGACTGATATCATATTGAATCCTTTATGGCCCAGAGATTAAAGACATTAGCTTTACCCCACAAATGTTGTAAATTTCGAAAGACATTAGCTTTACCCCCACAAATGCTGTAAATTTCGGTTTGTTCTGGTAAACTAAAACCTTTCGATAATACAATCTTTAGCGTTACATAAAAAACAATCATTTCATTTCATTCACATACACAGTAAGAGTAGCAAAAAAGATAGATAGTGGTTAGCTCTTTAAATAACTCAAAAGTAGAAATTCATAGAATAACATTGTATAATTTTTCATCATTACTAATACATTCTACAATTTAATAAATAAATATAAGTATTTAGGTTTATTTTTATATTCTTTTTTTTTCCAAAATTTTGGGAAAAAATATTAGATTTGTTAATTTGAGTGGTTAAATTTGTATAATTTAAATGTTAGATTTTTTAATATCTTAAATCCAAATCTATTTATATATTAAAAATACAATTTAAATAACAAAAAATTACAATTTCATTTAAATTTATATCACGAAATTCCAAAATAAAATAATTAATAATGACCCCACTTACAAAGTCTAAGACTGAATTGTTTAATATGTCAAAGCCCATTTTTAATTTAAATTTCTGAACCCAAGGTGTGTACTTTCTCATTTTCGACCCTCGTGTGTATATAACAAGGCATGCAAATGTTGTGAATAAGTGGATGTTTTACAGGTTTTATATAAAAAACACTTCGGGTTTTGTATATAATGGGACATGTTAACGCTCACATAAGTAGATATTTTATGTGAGAATCAAGTTAAGTGGATCGATAATGTATGTGGTATATTCTTAGTGAAAGATCTAAAGCCAAAGTAAAAGAAAAATTGATAGTTGGAAGTCCAAAACGAGAAAGCTGTCAATTTCTTTCGCCGACGTCTCCTTCCATCACATTCCTAGATCCCAAAATAGAGAAGCGGATGCCCTCTCCAAAAGGGCTCTAAAGGAGACTGTGGGTAGACTCTCGATTTTCCACAGAGAAAATGGGATAGAGAGTCCTATCACTTCAATAAACGTCTTCGAATGAAATGGGTTGTTACATTATCTCTTGATGCGGGTGGACTGTGGAGATCACTTGCAGTTTTATTCCCCCACTCTCTGCATTACTCTATTTGACTGATGTAATTGTTTTTTTTGGGTATCTTCCGGTGATTGGAGCCCCTATTGCCTCGGTCTTGCTGGCTGTTCTCTCTTTGTAAAAAATTTATACTTTTTATAAATTGAAGTAATTTTCTCTCGGAAAAAAAAAAAGAAAAAATTGTTTTATTCTCATGCGATATGATTTAAACTATCGGCTTGTAATTAAAGTGGGGTGAATTGAATCTATTTTAGAAAAATAGAGAAGTATGTGGACAACATATTTTTTTGAAAACAATTTATAATGGTGTGGGTTAAACTATTTGCTTGTAATTAAAGTGCTTGTAATTAAAGTGGGGTGAATTGAATTTATTTTAGAGAAATAGAGAAATATGTGGACAACACATTTTTTTTTATTTTTATTTTTTATAGAAAACAATGTATACTGGTTTAGGTTAAAGGTGGAGTAATTTAATTATTTTTAATAGATTTCATCATCCAAAAGTTACTGTCCACAAAAATATATGGGTCATTTATTCAAAAGTCACCATTCATAAAAAAAAAAAAATTCCTAGTTCTTTAGGAAGTTTTTTCTTGTATATGGGTCGTCAACAATTTCGATATGGGGAACTTCTACAGGATTTGGTTCCCATTGAACCACTTGTCCTAGTGAAGAATTCACCCTACTTTGACAACCCAAAAGGAATTGTAAGTTCTACTGATAGGTGCTCTTCAACTCGGTGTCCATGATCCAAATCAATATAATGATGGTTGAGCTTTGTAGTCGGTAATTGATTTCCCACCTTTAAGGTAACTAAGACTCCAATAGTGATGGAATGTATGGTTGAAGTAGCTCCAAATTACAGATATAGTGTCAAGGAAGGGCTCAAGATTTAATTCAAAAGTGCCTCTTCTCATGCTCTCCTGAAGGAACACAAATATGATCTAGATGGCATAAGAGTCCATCATGAAGGAACAAAAATACCACCTAGAGTCCATTATGGAGGTAAAAGTCTAAAATTTGTTTACTTACAACCAATGTTTGATATGTAGGAACAAAATTAGGACCACAATCATACCATTGAGGCCACTATGAAGTCTCATGTCCACATGAATTTTGGAATATGGTTTGATGCTACGATCAAATGTCGATTGAGGAAATGTGCAACTCAACTAGTGTTTGCCTTCCTATACTTTATGTTTAGTTGGAATTGTTGAAGGTATGCAGACCACTTTTGATGGTGGTCATTTTACAAGTTGCTTTGCATAAATTGAAAATCTTTGAGGTTGGTGGAGATGATTGTTTCCTTTCCCATAATATAATGCTTCCATTACCAATAACCTTGGACAATGGAGTAAAGCTCCTTGTCATTGATGGATTATCTAAAAACCATATTAGAGACTGTCTTGCCATGATAGTGGTCAGTGAGCATTGAACTAATGACATACTCTGAGGCATGTGTATCAATTTTTAATTGTTTTTTAGGACCTAAAAGAATAAGGGTTGACATAGAGAAGAGGAAAAACCTTTAGCTCCTTGAATGCTTTATGTTGTGCCTTAGTAGACACAAAATTAGCTTTGGCTCCGCTCTTGGTCACCTCACTCAAGGGCCAAGCAATATGAGATTACCCCAACATGAACCTACAATAAAAATTTAGAAGGCCCAAAAAGTGATCCGGATTTATAAATGGAACGAAATTGAATACAGATGTATAACATATAAATACATAGAGATAAAATAAAAATTGAATTCTATTAATAAATAGAATATGTCAAAACTATAAAAATGCAGACTGAAACAAACTTGCTTGAATGGTGGCAGCTTATCTCTGAGAAGAGATGTGACGACTACACTCATTCACAAGAAGATGGTTACAATGAGGCTCTAAACACCTTTTTAACATAAATCATAAATGAGAAAAACCTAAACATCCAAAAACCTAACCCTAGGAGATAAAGCACCAAAATTCATGTGGGCCCCGATGGGGTAAGTTGGTACATCAACTTCACGGGGTCATAACTTTTGTATATGATTTTTGTTTTAGGCACACAATATCTCGTTGGGAATAACTATCCAAGGAATACACATGTTTCCATCACACTATAGCTAAATCCTATAGTGTGACTATGCCTCGCTAAAAAAACGTTATTTAGGGCATCAAAACGACCTCGGAAGTTTAGGACCTCAAAAACTAGGAAAAACTTCCAAAATGAAAATTGTTCTTTGAGCCATGGGAATAGATGGGTGGCCACTAATATCCACCTAGATCAATCCCCCCCACCCCCTAGGAAGAAATGGTCTCCATTGTGTTGAGTTCCCCCATTAGATGGGGAAACTTCTGTTGAACTTGGCCCGAGCTACTTTCCTTGATGTAGGAGTTGCCATGCTTTGACAACTTGATAAAGTTGGATCCTCTATCATCGAGTTCCCTTAATATAAGTGTCCATGATTTGATCAATGGTTTCATGTTCCATGCAATCAAGATTGAGCTATGTCAGTGTCAACTGCTCTGCAATCTCTTATGTGTCCAACAATAGTGGGAAGCATGGATGAAGGAGGTTCACATTCAACACATGGTGTAGGCCAAGGAAGGGGGGAATACTGAGCTCAAAAGCATTGTCACCCACAACCTTGGTGATGGTGTAAGGTCCATAGCGAAGTGGATGAAAATTTTGATGGGGTCTTGTAAGGCGCTCTTTTTGAAATAAAATCAGACCTTCTCTCCAACCTGAAATGTGTTCGACACCCGATGTTGATCACGACGTTGTTTGTACTTAGCATTGGATTTCTGTAAAATATCATGGACCTGTTGTTGGATGTGCTAAACTCATTCAATAAAATTGGTGGCTTTGTCAGCCTCAAATTGAGCATGGGATGATTCTTCCTATGTGGATGCAAGGGGTAGTGCGACATCAATGGGACCTAATGGTTGAAATCCCAACCCCACCTGAAAGGCATTGTGACTGGTCGAGCTATGAAAGGATCTGTTGAAGTATTGTTGAACATAGGAGAGAATCTCATCCCATGTGCGCGGATGTTTGGAGTTGTACATGCACAAGATATGCATGATCATTCTATTAACATCCTCTGTCTCACCATCATTTTGTGGGTGGAAGGTGGTGTATTTAGTGATCTTGGTGTCCAACGTCAGTGACCAGAGGCTGGACAAGAATATGCGGAGGAACCTGATGTGTCAATATGATAAGATGGTCTATGGTATCTTAGAGTGTACCCACACCCGTTCAAAGAAGATCTTGGCAGTGGCCTGCACTGTGATATTCTTCTTGCAGGCTGTAAGGACGACCATCTTAGAAAACCGATCAACCAACACAAAATAATAGTCATTTCCTTTCTCAGTTGAAGGAAGGCCCAATGTGTAGTCCATAGATATGGATTCCCATGGACTGTCAGGAGTAGGAAGAGGGTGTATAGGCCTAGCTTCTTATTGGCTAGTTTGACAATGGCGTAAGCAATGCTAGACCTGATATACTTGTTGACGTCCTATCGAAGTTTCAATGAGTAGAAATGGTTATGTAGTACTGCCACGGTCGTTTCCATGCCAAAATGTCCTTCCATCTAATTATAGTGAACTTGTCAAATCAACTTCACATGCTCGGTTGAAGGATCACAGAGGTATCTCAAATGGCATAAAAATCCATCCTAAATATGAAAGTTAGTGACAGTCACGCCTATGCCTAGCATTTGGTAAGTGGTAGCGAAGTCAGGATCACTCTTGTAGATTTAGGGCCACTCAGATGCCTCATGGCCATAGGAGTGTACCACTGTGGTTAAGGATGCAACTGGAGGTCAATTGAGGAAATCAACGACATGATTGGTGCTCCCTATCTTATATTTGATGTTGAGATGGAACTGCTGCAAGTATGTGGATCACTTTTGATGGCGGTCGTTCTATAATTTTCCTTATGTCTGCATGAACTGCAGAGGCTTGTGATCGGTGTGGATCATTGTTTCCTTCCCGAGAATGTAGTGCTTCCATTTTCAACAGGCTTGTACGATGGAATACATATCTTTGTCATAGGTGGGGTACTTACAAACGACATCTGATAGTGTCTCACTATGATATGCCATTGGATGATCATGTTGAGTGAGGAATGCACCCACAACATAGTCTAAAGCATCAATCTCAATCTCAAAAGGTCATTGCAGATTGGATAAGGAGAGTACTGGAGTTGAGCACAAGAGATGTTTCAAATCATCGAACACTTGTTGTTGTGACCTCCCCCATACAAAATTTTCCTTGCCACCAACCTTGGTCACTTGGCTGAGGGCCCATGTAACATGGGAGAATCCCAGCACAAACTTATGATAGAAGTTAGCAAGTCCTAAGAAACTTCGAATCTCGATAATTGTGGTCGAGGCTGGCTAGTCACAAATGACTTGGATCTTAGCTGGATCCACATGAACACCATGCTCATAAACAATATAGCCTAGGTATTCGACCTTGTTCATGCCGAAGGAACATTTTTCCAAGTTAGCATATAGCTTGTGCTGTCACAGAGTGTGAAGGACCTACTGAATATGCTGCCAGTGTTCTTCCCAATTCTCACTGAAGATGAGGATGTCATCCAGATATACCACCACAAAATAATTGGTGAAGGGCCTCATTACATCATCCATCAATCTCATGAAAGGTGTTGGAGCATTCGTCAAACCAAAGGGCATGAATCTCCATTTGAAAATACCTTCTTTGGACTTGAAAGTAGTCTTCCATACATAAGTGTATTGTATTGGGTCCTAGTTGTAGACAAAATTCAGGTCAATCTTGCTGGAAAAATTGGCTCCCTTAAGCTGGTCAAGAGGGTCGTCCATCTGAGGAATTGGGTACCGATTCTTGTTTGTGATTTCTTTTAGGGCCCTGTAATCAATGCAGAGTCACTAAGTCTCATATTTCTTTTGTACAAGTACAATTAGGCTCATGTAGGGTGAGGATCTCGGTTAGATGTGCCCTTGTTGAATCAACTCTTGTATATGTCGCTTAATTTCCTCATTTTCTATAAGAGAGATGCGATTGACTAGCCCATTGGGTAGAGGTGCACCAAGGGTTAGATCAATTGAATGCTTGATCTGACAGTGTCATGGCACCCCGGTGGGTGAGGAGAAGATGTCTTTGTATTCTTCCACGATCTTACCTACTTGCTTCTGCTGCATGGAGAGGCCCTGTGCAGAGGCCATGGATGTGGTTGTGACCTTCTGTTCACTTTGAGAACAAATCATGAAGAAGACAAATTTATTGGTATGGGAAATGGCCTTCCTGTATTTCTTAGTAGAGATCAAAGAAATAGCGGTAGGTGGAGCTACCTCTGGTATCCTGTACAATTGTCTACCCAAAGTAATAATATCATTGCGAGGTCTAGACTCATATACAACATGTTGTTTCCACAAATATGGTTGGACTAAATAACATCACAAAATTCAAGGGGGGAAATATCACACAATACCGCATCCTTGAAGGGCTTGATGTCATAGGGCAGACGACACTGTTGGGTGATGTGGAGGTCTCTTCCTTGGCGGAGCCACTCGATGGTGTAGGGATGCAGGTGTGGTGTCATCGAAAGGTTCAATCGCTTGAAGAAATCTGTTGAGATCATATTCTTTTGACTTCCACTATCGACAATGAAATGCAGTGGACCATCCTTCACCCACATTTGTGAGTGAAAAAGGTGTTCACCTTCTTCTGGTTACTCTGGTTCACTTCGCTGGACCTTGGTGGTAGTGACATTAACACTGGGTTTTGCATCAATAATCCACTTCCCTTTTTCTAGATCCGATTCATAGTCAGAACCTGTCTTTGACTTTGAGGTTTTAAGCTCGACCACCAACAACTACTTCGAGCGACATTCGTTAGTGTTACTCTAGGTGATTTTATGGAATTCATGAATTTTCCTAGTGTCTTTATTCATCTTTTCATTACCCTTCTTTGTTTGTGTGTTGGACTGGTTGTGCTAAGAGGTTCCATCCTTGGTCTGCCCTTTGTTCTATGGGTTGGGGCCACATTTTCCCTACTTGTGCTATGAATAATTTGTAGATCCAAACTCTCGCTTCTTCTGTTTAAATTTCTTCTCAATTTGTACAACATATTGATATGCCGCATCGAGTGATGAGATTTCCAAAAATTCCATTTCTTTCTGGATGTATCTATACAGACAACTACAATACTTGAGCACCATATGTCATTCAAAGTCCTTTATACCCAGCTTGGTGTGCAAGGTATGGAATATATTTGTGAAATTTGGTATTGTTCGGTCCCTTTCCCGTTGCAGTGTGGTCCATCTTGTATACTAGTCATCGTAGCTTCCAACAGGGTAGTATTGTTCCTTAAATGCATCCTTGAAAGAATCCCAAGTGGGGCCGACTGCAAATATTATGGATTCCTCAATGTCCCTTTTCTCAAAGTATTTTCCCACCAATCCTTGACATGGGGGACAACCTTAAGGAGGGAAAAGGTAATATTTTCTCTATCAGAAAAAATATGGACTGAAAAATACCCTTCTAGTAGATTCAACCATTTATCTACAACATCTGCATCTATCTGGCCTTCAAATAAGGGGATATACAAATTGACTTGTACATTGAAGGGGGTGGCGTGGCCTCTTGATGAAGATGTGTTGCATGTTGGTAGTCATCGAAGGATCTGTGCAAAGTTATCCATCATCTCAATCCATTGTCACATAAGGGCTTCCTAGAGAAATAGTTTAAAAGGATCTCCTGCTCCATTGTCTCTCTTTTCTTCTGCCATGGGAAGAGTCATGTTCAACAGGGACAATCTTACAAGGGATCAACCACTTCGAGTCCCAACTCCTTGTACCTTGACCTCGTTTGGGACATGCACATAAAAGAAAATAACGAGCAGACTACTCTGATACCACTGATCCAGATTTATAAATGGAATGAAATGGAATACAAATGTATAACAAATAAATACACAGATATACAAAAAAAATTGACTTCTATTAATAAAGAGAATATTATGCTAAAACTGTAAAAATGTAGACTGAAACAAACTTGCTCGAATGGTGGCATCTTATCTCTAAGAAGATATGTGATAGCTACGCTCATTTGCAAGAAGATGGTTACAATGAGGCTCCAAATACCTTTTTAACACAAAGCATAAATGCGGAAACCCTAAACATCGAAAAACCTAAACCTAGGAGATGAAGCGCCAAAAGTCATGTGGGCCCCGATGGGGTAAGTTGGTACATCAACTTCCCAGGGTCGTCACTTTTGCTTACGATCTTCGTTTTAGGTGCACGATAGATCAATGGAAAGAACTATCCGAGGAATACACATGTTGTCATCACACTCTGGCTAAAGCCTACAGTGTGACTGTGTCGCGCCCAAAAAACATTGTTTAGGGCCTCAAAACGACCCTAGAAGTTTAGGACCCAAAAAACTAGGAAACAACTGCCAAAATGAAAACTGTTCTTTTTGAGCCAGTGGAATAGGTGGGTGGCCAACGATATCCACCTAGATGAAAAAGAGAAGAAATCCATTAGCATCTTTGAGTATGGTGAATCATGTATGACTTGGATATTGATTGGATAAACATACACTTCACACATATCCATGATATATCCTATGATTTAACTCTCTACAAGTTGAATTTTCATGTCTCAAGGTTGGCATATATCTTGTTTTTCCATAGGATACTCAACACTTGTTGAATGTGCGCCAATGCTCTTCCTAGGTTTTGTTGAAGATGAGAATATCAACCAGGTATATGACAACAAAAATATTGTTGAATCATTGTAGAATATCATCCACCATTATAATGATGAATGTTGTTGGCACATTAGTCATGCTGAAGGGCATGGCCAACCACTTGAAAGACTTTCCTTAGGCTTGGAGTTTGTATTGCACTAATTGGTAGCCTCAATTGGAACTTGGTGATATTGTGACTTAAGATCAATCTTGTTAAAAACTTGGTGCCTTTGAGTTGATTGTATACATCATTAGTCGAGGATAGGGCATTGTTTATTGACTATATTTTATTCAAGGCTCTACGTGTAAAATAGATTCACCATGTTTCATCCTTCTAAACTATTGGAATCGGACAATCATAGAGTGAGGATTTTGTTCTTTTGTATTAGCATTTGAACTCCTTTTCCAGAGGAAAGTGTTTGTATAAAGGGCCACTAAGTAGAGGGATACCCAATATCAAATCAATTGCATGATTTATCTAATGGTACACTAGTAATCCTATAGTTGAGGTGAATACATATTTAGATTCTTCCACCAATTGATCTAATCATCTTAGCAAATATTTTCTTTTCTCCTTTTGACTATACTATAAAGAGAATAAATTTCCCAATATGAGATATCATCTTCCTCCACTACTTCACAGTGATCAAAGAGATTATAATAGCTTATGACTATCTTAAGTATATTGTAAAGTCGATCTTCGAAAGTGACCAGGAAAGTATGGGGAATAGATTAGTGAATATTATGATGCTTCTACATATATCATGGTTATCCTAAATGAAAATCACAAACTTCAACCAAAACAATGTCACATGATACCTCATTTTTAAAGGGCCTAGTGTTATATCACATGTTACATTATCCACTCAAGTGAATGTTTCACAGATGGCTTTGCCAACCAATAGTGTAGCATAAAGACTTCATCTTCATAATTTTTTTTTATTGAAATTAAACTATTCTACCAACTATTATTAATAATGAAATGAAACAATGTCATCTTTATGAACATATGCAAGTGTGGAAGAGAGACTCACCTTTATAGAGATTGATGTAGAGAATCCTTGCTAATGGATTTCTCCCACATCCAATAAACAATTTCTTGGGAGATCTAGAGGAATATCTAGATATCCAGGAAAATTTGTAAGGGTATGTTGGAGATGTGGAAAAGAATGGCATTACGAGAAACAATGTAGATCCAAAAGTGTTGAGAGAGGGAAGGTATTTGATGATTCCCCTTCTACAAAATAAAAAACCTTTGTAGATGAAGGATGGGATGTGTACTTGGCTTCTTCAATCACACATGCAGAGCATGGGGCATGGTTGGTCGACCCAGGTGCATCATTTCATATGAATCCTCATAGGGAGTGGTTTTTTGAGTATGAAAGGTATGATTGAGGTGATATTTTTATAGGAGATGACTTGACAACCAAAATTATTAGACAAGGAAAAGTCAAGTTGAAGTTAGTGTATGGTAGGATTAGAACACTCTCTGGTGTTCTACACACCCTAGGATTGGCCAATAATTTGATTTCTATAAGTAATATGGACGATGCTGGTGTAAACGAAGTGTAGGAAAAGGAAACCTACACAATGGTTCAATGAGAAATGGTATTGTTGAGGGGAGTTCAGATTGGAACTCTATATAATCTACTAGGAATCATTGTTAGTGACAGGTGCAACAGTTCAATTGTTTCTAAGATTAGAGTTGAAGAAGGAAAAATGTCTACAGTCTCTGGAGAAAATACTATGTTGTGGAATCAAGGACTAGGGCATATTGGAGAAAAGGAGCTTTGAGTACTACATGGTAAATGTATGGTTGAAGGTATGTCGAATTTCTCTTTGGATCTTGATTTCTATGAACATTTATTGTATGGGAAGAAAAATAGAGTAATATTCTTTTCTCGTGCTATGAGGGAAGGGGAAATTTTATAGTTGGTGCACAGTGATGTGTTTGGACCTGTGACGATTCCATCACTAGTTCAATTTGTGTACTATGTCTCATTTATAGATGAATTATTGTGAAAAATTAGATAGAGAAGAAAATTAAGGTGTCAGGGACGGATAATGGTGGAGAATTCAGTGGGAATGAATTCAAGGAATTCTGTAAGAAATGTGGTATATCGAGGAATAAGAAAACTCCATACACACCTCAACATAATGGAGTTGCATAAAGGATGAATAAGATGTTGATGGAAATAGAAAATAACATGCTTAGTGGTGTCACGTTGGGACAATAATTCTGGGTAGAGGAAGTGGACACTGCATGTTACCTAGTAAATCGATCACCCTCATTAGTTTTGGATGACATGACTCCACATGAGGTATGGACCGGTAAGAAACCCTCTCTGACACATCTCATGGTTTTTGGTTGTGATACTTATGCATATGTTTCAAAGGAAAATAGGAGTAAGTTGGATAAAAGGTTGAAAAGTGTATCTTTATTGGCTATAAAGATGGTCTGGAAGGTTATAATATTTTGAACCCAGAAACTAAGAAGGTAGTGTATAACCGAGATGTGGTATTTAGATAAATCAAAGATGTTGTCAAACATAAAGTCCTACCAAGAGAGGAAGAACCAGAGAAAATAGAGTTTGAATTAAAGGATAATGAACCAGATTCTACAAAAGAACATGAGTAAGAAGAAGAAGAAGAGTCTCATACTCTAGTATTGAGGAGATCAATTTGGGAAAGAAGGAAACCATAAAGATATATTCCACTTGATTTTCGTTCATTTTTATTTTTATTTTTTATTACTGATGATGATGCTAGAACTATTAGAGAGGTAGTGGGTTCAGAGGATGTAAAACTCTTGAAAAATTCCATGGTTGAAGACATGGAAGCCTTGGAAAATAATAGGGCTTAGGATCTAGTGGAGTTTCCATTGGAAAAAATCCCATTGGAAAAAATCCCATTGGAAGCAAAAGACAAACTGGAGAAATAAAAATCTCGGTTAGTAGCAAAAGGTTATTCTTAGATAGAGAGAATTGACTTTTGTGAAATTTTTTCTCCTATTGCCAGGCTAAATTCTATTAGATTTATTTTATATGTTGTTGTTTCTTTTGATTTTCAAGTAGAACATATGGATGTGAAGAAAACATTCCTACCTGGAGATTTGGAAGAATAAATCTACATGAAGTAGCCATAAGGCTTTGCTGTGAAGGGAAATAAAGAGTTGGTATGCAAGCTCAAAAAGTATGTGTATGGGTTAAAGCAATCACCAAGGATGTGTTATAAAAAAATTGATACTTATATATTGGGACTCAAATTCACAAGAAGCAAATTCGATCATTGTGTGTATTTCAAATTAGTAGGTGATCATCTTATTTACTTGGTATTGTATGTGGATGATATGTTGCAGAAAGGAAACAACAAGGAAATTATCTAGGATGTGAAAAATCAATTGTCCTCTAAATTTGACATAAAAGATCTTGGTGCTGCAAATTTTATTTTGGGAATGGAAATTAAAAGAAATCAGGCAAATGGGAAACATTGGTTGAACTAGATAAAACACATTGAGCCAATATTGCAAAGGTTTAATATGCAGGAATGTAAACCTGTCAAGGTCCTCATTCCTATTGGTGTAAAGTTATATGCAAATCAATGCCTGAAGACATAAGAAGAGGAAGAGGAAATGTCCCATGTTCTATATGCTAGTGTAGTTGGAAATTTGATGTATGCAATGGTCTATACTAGATTGAACATTGCACATGCAGTGGGAGTTTTGAGTAGGTATATGTCAAAACCAGAGAAGGAGCATTGGGAAAAAATAAAGAGGGTTTTTGATTCGGATTATTTTGAGAATGAAATGAAGGAGAAAATATAATAATGAAATATACAAAGATATTTCAATAAACATAGAGATACAATAATGCACGATTTTTATTAATGAAAGAAATGTATAGAAACTATAAAATACAGAGTGAATGAACTCACTAGAATGATGGGAACTTATCATTGAGAAGAGATGTGATGTCTACACTCATTCGCAAGAATTTTATGATCACAACTAGGCTCTAAAGGTCATTTTAACATAAATAAAATCCAAAATCCTAACCCCGGAAGATGAAACGCCAAAAGGTTTGCAGGTCATGATGGGGGTAGTTGATATGTCAACTTCCCAAGGACATAATGTTTTCATACGGTCTCCATTTGGGGTGCATGATAGATAATTGGAAAGGTCTATCCGAGGAATACAAATTTTTCCATCACACTATGGAGGGCCCAAAAAATGATGTTTAGGGCCTCAAAACGACCCCAAAAGTTTAGGACCCGAAAAGCTGTAGAAAAACTGCCAATGTGGAAACCCCTGTTTTGAGCTAGCGGAATAGGTGGTTGGCCACCGATTTCTAACTGGATCATTATTACCCCCTTAGGAAGAAATGGTCTACAATGCTTCAAGTTCATAGGGAATCTTTTGTTGAATCAGAACCTTTGTGATTTGCTTGCCTTGTTGAAGAAGTTGTCCTGCTTAGCTTGTTGAAGGTTGTTATGAACCTATTGCTGGAGGGGTTGGATGTGTTCAACCGATATAGCTGCATCATATGATTGAGTGGGGGAGGAATCTATCAGTGAATATGCAACATGAAGAGAATGAAGGGATTTTTTATAACTTCACTTGACTAGACAGTGTGGAGGCACCCTTGTAGGTGTAGTAAGAATATCTTGGGTCTCTTCTACAATCTTGTTGATCTTCTTCTTCTGGATAGAATGGTCTTTCACCGAGGATGCAGTGATTTCAATGTCCTTGTATTCTGAATAGATATTAAAGAGGCTAAACTTTGCGGTATGAGAGATTACTTTGCAAAAATGTTTTGTCGGGACACTAGTCGGAACTACCTCTAGTATCCTGTAGAGATGACCCCCCAAAGTAGCAATGACACTACAGGGTCGAGACTCATAAAAAACATGACGCTTCCACATATATGGCTATCCTAACAGAACATTAAATACTTCCAGTGGAGATACATCACACATTACCTCATCCTTGAAGGGATTGATGTTGTATGACAAGTGGCATTGTTGGCTGCCATGAAGATCTCATTCCTGGTAAAGTCATCCGATGTTGTATGGTTGCGGGTGTGGTGTTGTTGAAAAATCCAACCGCTTGATGACCTCTGTTGAGACAAAGTTCTTTTGGATTTTGCTATCAACAATAAAATTATGCGGGGTCCCCTTCACCCACATCTGTGAATGGAAGAGGTGCTCCCCCTCCTCAAGATCCTATGGTTCTTCTAGTTGGATTGTTGCGGTCGCAACAACAACAGTGAGTTCTGCATCAATGATCCATCTCCTTTTATTATTTTTTGAATCAGTGTCCGAGTCGGGGCTCAACTCTATTTCTTTGAGCTCGACCACCAATGACTATTTTGAGCGACATTCATCAGTGTTGTGAAAATGTATTTTATCGAAGTCACACCACTTCCTAGTGTACTTTTTCGTCTTCTCATTACCCTTCTTTTACTGTGGGTTAGACTGGTTATCTTGAGGTTGGCTATTTTTTGAATTAGGCCTGCCTTTACCATACTTTGGTTTTTGTGGATTTGCAGACCCAAACTCCCACTTGTTTTTCTGCTTAAATTTCTTCTCGATTTTGACAACATATTGATAAGATGCTCACAGTGATGAGATGTCCAGAAAATCCATTTTGGTTTGGATGTACTTATGTAGATCCCCGTGGTATTTTAGAACCAGATTTCGCTTAGAGTCTTTGATATCCATCTTGGTGTGCAAGGTATGGAATATATTTGTGAACTCTGGCACTGTTTGGCCCCTCTCTTGATGCAACATGGTCCATCTCATGTACTGGTCATCATAGTTTCCCACAGGGTAATATTTCTCCTTGATTGCATCCATAAAAAAAATCCCAAGTGGGCTCGACACCAAGTATTCCAGACTCCTTTGTGGAATTTATATCCCAATAAGTTTCCCACGAATGTTTGACATGGGGGAGAGCCTTAAGGAGCACAAATGTGATATTTTCTTTGTTGGAAAAATTGTGAATAGAGAAAAACCTTCTAGAAAATTTAACCATTTTTCCAAAGTGTCTACATCGATCTGACCTTCAAATATGGGAATATAAAAATTCACTTGTACCTTGAATGGGGCAGCATCTCCAAAACGGTTGTTTGAAGAAAACACACCTGCTATTGTTGGTAATCGTTGACGGATTTGGGAAAAATTCTCCAACATCTTGTTCCTCTGTTGCGTGAGGGATTCCACGAGCAATAAATTGATGGGATCTTCTACTCCTGCATCTATTTTAATCCTCCATGGGAGGCCGCTTGGGATGGAAAGAGTGGTTTTGCTCAAGAAAAACTAGCTTGAGACCCAACTCTCTATACCCTGACCTCATCGGGGACATGCACTAAGAAACAAAAAAGAGTAGCCTACATTGATACCACTAATATAGATTATTTTGAGAATGAAATGAAGGAAAACATATAACAATGAAATATATAGATATATTTCAATAAAAACAAAGATACAGTAATGCACAGTTTTTAATAATGACATAAACATATAGAAACTATAAAAATACAGAGTGAATGAACTCGCTAGAATGGTGGTATCTTATCTCTGAGAAGAGATGTGATGGCTACACTCATTCACAATAAGATGATGATCACAATGAGGCTCTAAAGGCATTTTTAACATAAAGAAAATCCAAAACCATAACCCTAGAAGATGAAATGCCAAAAGGTTTGCGGGCCCCGATGGGGGTAGTTGATACATCAACTTCCCAAGGGTGTAACTTTTGCATGTAATCTTCATTTGAGGCATACGATATCCCATTAGAAAGGTTTATCCGAGGACTACACATTTTTCCATGACAGTCTGGCTAAAGCCAACAATGTGACTATGGAAGGCCCAAAGAATGTTGTTTAGGGCCTCAAAACGACCCCAGAAGTTTAAGAATCGAAAATCTGTAGAGAAATTGCAAAAAAGGTGGAAACCCCTATTTTGAGCCAACATAATAGGTGAGCTACCACCGATTTCCACTTGGATTAGTTTTCAGGTATTTGCGTGGAATTTCTACTTATGGATTGTGTTACCAAGGAAGACTAGGATTAGAGAGAGTGTTGAACATACATGGATTTGTTGATGCAGATTAAGATGGAGATCTGGATCGTAGAAGGTCTACAAGTGGGTCTATGTTTAACCTATTTGAAGGACAAATTAGTTGGATGAGCAAAAGACAGTTTGTAGAGGAACTCTCAAATACATAATCTGAATACATGGTAGCCACCCATGCAAGCAAGTAATATGGTTATAGAGATTGTGTTCAAGTATTGGATTGGCACAATAAGTTGTAAGGATATATTGTGACAGTAGGAGTGTAATATTCCTAGAGAGGAACCCAACTTATCATTCTAAGACACAACATATCGATGTTTAGTATCATTTTGTCAGAGACATGGTTGAAGAGAAGAATGTGTTACTAGTGAAGGTGGACACTTTGGAGAATGTTGTAGATTCATTAACAATGTCTATGAGCACTGAGAAGTTCTCCTGGTGTATAAAATCAATGGGCATTTCTTCATTAGATTGTTGATCATGAAGGCCCATGACCCATGTATGCAAAAAAAACAACAAGTGGGAGAATGTTGGGTATATGTTATATTATTTGCATGATTATGGGTCCCCCTTTTAGGGGTTTTCTAGATGTCATGGGATCATATATATTGTATTGTAAACAAAAAACCTGGATTATGAATAGAATTGGAGGTACGACTCTAAAACATGTCGGTTTTCCTGGTTGGTTTTCTAGGGTAAATCTTTGTCACATATATGTGTCATTTCAATTGTTTTATTTTTTGTGTTAATAATCTGTGCGTGCATTGCATTATTGTAAAATTTTTAAAACTTACAAGAATATCCATAATGTCAGGAGAGACTAGGGAAAGAGAAGATCAAAACGTACTCAAATATGATAAAACTTTTGAATACTAAATTTACGCCCCTAGATTATCAACAAAGGATTTTTAGGGAGTATCAAAATCCAAAAGAGAAGGAGTTATCCATATATTCTTTTACTAAATAATATTTTACGCTACAAATCAGGATTGGTTTGCAGGATGATGATGATCATGCAACAGTAAGATACATCTATGCCCTTAGATTTCAAGTCCAATATGATGAGTTGGACCTTCTCAAAGTGAACTCCATGGATGAAGCATATTAGCTGGCCTTGAAAGCAAAAGATAAATTGAATAGGTGAAGCAAAGAGAAAATCAAATGGGGTGGTAGAAATTTGAGTAGACAGAGCCAGTGGATAATGTTAAGCCAAACTTCGAACGTAGGGGAGCCTTTAGTAGTATGGGACAAGGGTGGCCATTTTCTAGAAGTTGGAAGCCATTGAAGTGTTTTATAAGTAGTAAACCTCATAAGGTTATAGATTTCCCTCAAAATCCCAAAAGGGTGATGGTATCCAAATAAGGAGAAGGAGAAGGAGAAGATCTCTTGACAAAAGAGAACAAAGCAACCCTAGAAGCAGATTGGAAGAGGAAGAGAATGTTTAGGACAAAATGAAAGTGCAAGGAAAATGTGTGCAAAGTGATTGTAGATGGAGGATCTACCTATAATTTGGTATGTACAAAACTGGTGCAAAAATTACAACTTTCTTGAATTCCAAAACCACATCCCTACAATATTTCTTGGTTGAAAAATGATCATAATGTGTTTGTCAATCATTATTGTCTTGTTGACATCAAAGTTGGTCCTTATGAAGAAAAAGTGTTATGTGATGTAGTGCCAATGGATGCTTTCCATTTACTATTGGGTAGACCTTGGCAATATGACCGGAATGTAGTTCACCATGGTAGAGAAAACACCTATGAGATACAACATGAGGGAAAACACCATATCTTGAAGCCTTTTATAGGAGAAGAATCAATTGAATTAACAACTCTATCCTTGATTACAATGGGTTGGAAGAAGTTTTCCGAAGAATCCAAGGGTTAAATTTGCTATCTACTATACTCTCTAGAAAAAGAGAAATTATATCAGCAAACAATCCCATTAGAAGTGAATAAATTACTTCAATAGTATTTAGATTTGAAACCATCCACCCAACCAAACGGTTTACCACCTCAAGAGGCATTACCCATCAAATTGATTTGTTTCCTTGTGCCAAACTTCCAAATCAGACTGCTTACATGATGACTCCTATAGAAAATGAGGAAATTGAGAGGCAAATTACATGATTATTGGAAAAGGGATTTACAAGGGAAAGCATGAGCCCTGTTAAATATATTGTACCCTCAACAGACTAACCGTACACTGCCAGCTGTACTGGATAGTTGTACTTTCTATTTCTGTCTTGCTTGAGCATATATAAGCTCAGCTATTTCCTATTGTTTGTAACTCTTCAGTACTTCAACTTACTTTAGTTTTGTTCTGTACTTCTTCATACATTTGAATATAATATTCTTTTCTCTCTGCATTTCTCTGTGCTTCACAATTTATCATGGTATCAGAGCGACAACACTAAGACTCTTCACACAGTCAGGAGAGCCACACGATCCACACAGTACAGAGCTTCACGGATCTTGAGAGCACGTGACACATACTTTTCACAAAGCTTGGAGAGCTGTCCGTAAGACTCTCTAAAAGATCGCCATGAGAAGCTAGCGGAGGAAGAAGAGAATGCAGAAGAAGAAACCTGCACAATTTTTTCAAAGAACCATCAAATATTGACGCAGAAGAGCTGCAGAACGAAAGAAGTTTAAAGAACTTGAAGACTTCGCTTAAATTTGTTAAAGATTCAGGCAGAAGGCAGAATCCTTTAAATATTCTTGGAAATCTCTCAAATCTTTGAAAGATTCATGAATCTTTCTTCCACAGGTGTAAAGAATGCATCTCAGGCGCAAAGAACAGCCACTGAAGTAGTGAAATTCGTCCTGCGAACGGTTCCAAGGCGGGAAACCAGTCCAGAAGGGACGAGGAGAGCGTGGAAAGGGCGAAAGCATTTCAGCCGTCAGATCTTGCGCACAGGCCCGACAGCCGTTAGATCAGCAAGAAGTTGCACGATGATTAGTCGTCCGGGGTGCACCGGTGGTTTTTTGACTTGTGAAATCCTAACGTCATCTTGACCGTCCATCAAGAGACACGTGGCAAGATCCTATTCCATCGCAAAATCGCGAGTTGGACGAGCAAAGGAAACTGCTCTCCACAAACTCCGATACACGATATCGCGATATCCCGAGAAGGCTTCTGAGCCGTCCATCTCTGAGGACAGGTGGCAGCAGATCAACGAATCGTCAAATCGACATTCGGGGTTTCACGTTGTCAAAGAAACTTGACATTGCAACTCACGAAATCGCGATACGCGATATCGCGATCAGATCTCAGTCGCCCCTCTCTCCTGGACACTTGGCGAACATCGTAGCGCCCGTTGGCATTTCGGCATTCGCGGTTTCGAGTTGTCCAAGATCATTGTCATCACAACTCGCGAAATCGCGATACGCGAAATCCCAATCAGATCTAAGCCGTCCATTTTGACCGGACACGTGGCGGACATCGAGGGCATCGTCAGCGTATCGGCATTCGGAGTTTCACGTTGACAGACACATTGTGTCAATGAAGCATCGCAAGTCATGATATCCCGAGGAGGAATCAGGACCGTCCATCTCTCTAGGACACATGGCGTAAATCTGGGGACTCGACAACAGTTCCGACTAGGAAAGGGCAATCGGAAAATCGAGATTCGGCAAATCGCGAATCTTGAGGACAAGAAACTCAAGCATTTCAAAACTCCGAACCCTGAAATCCCGACAGGAGGTAAACTCCGTCGTGGGGCCCAGCTGACATCATCTAGTCAAACGAGTCAATCGACGCATCGACATTTCGCGGATCCTGAAGACAAGAGGTCCAGGACATAACATATCGCGAAATCGCGAGAAGGGATCACGATCGTCCATCAGTTAAGGACGCGTGTCGCAGATCGAAGCCATCGGGAAAAGCCCCGACAGGACAGCGCCATCGGAATATCGAAAATCGAGGAATCAAGGAGTAAGAAAACCTCGACATCAGATATCGTGAAATCCCGATTCGCGATATCCCGATAAGATCTGGATCGTCAGATTGCAGCACGATCTGGACCATTGAAAAGTCTAAAGGCGATTTTTCGCGTTTCGGCATTTTACACGACAAGGAACGGGAAAAGCCTGTAGCGCTTTAACACAAGGCGTGTGGTCACATTGAAAGGAGACCAAGGGCCAACTCAAGCCCAATAAGCTCCCATCTGCCATCGACAAATTGATGTTTTTGAGATCGGAGGTAAATACAAATTTTTTCCCTCTATTTTTTCAACATTTTTTTAAATGGCGTCGACTAGCAATCTCGACCCAACTCAGGGTCCGATTCTTCTGGGAAAGAATTACGAATTTTGGTCTCTTCGAATGAGGTTGTTCTTGCAAGCACAAGAGTGTTGGGAACCAGTGGATCTTGGATATGTGGAACCAGATCCAGCTACCCTCACTGCCATGACGAATGCCTAGAGAATTGCTCAGGCAACTCTGAGGACCAAAGAAAACAAAGCGAAATTCTGGATTCAGAATTATGTGGATGATTCGATATTCTCGAAAATCACAGGCGCTGGTACTTCCAAACAGGCCTGGGACATCCTCAAAACGTCCTACCAAGGAAATGACAGGGTAAAAACAGTTAAACTGCAGTCCTTGTGGACACAATTCGAGACTCTCAGGATGACAGAATCCGAAACTATAGATCAGTTCATGACCAGAGTCAGGGGCATCGTGAACCAGATCAGACTCATTGGTGAAACCATCACTGATCAACGAATTGTTGAGAAAATTCTCAGAAGTCTACCCAGGAAATTTGAAATGGTTGTAACAACCATCCTTGAATCCAAGGATTTGTCAAGATTTTCAATAGATGAACTAATTGGTTCTCTGTTGACACATGAGACAAGACTACATCTCACAGATGAGTCACTCTCAAATGCCTTCCAATCTCAATTCTCATTCAGAAGAGGGAAAGGCAGAGGAAGAAGTAGAGGAAGAGGGAACAACTAGGGTAACCCTCATACTAGTGGAGGTAATAGACAACCATATCCCACTCATAATTTCCAAGGTCACAGAAATCAACAACAACATCAACATCAGACTTTCCAGCCTCAAAGAGGCAGAGGGAGAAGGTCGAATGACAAAACTAGCATTCAATGCTTTTATTGAAAAAAGTATGGGCACTATGAATCTGAATGCAGGAAGAAGCAGGCAGATCATCTCTCAGGCAGAGCACATGTGTCAAATCACACGGGAGAAAACTCAGGAGGTATGTTTCTCTCATGCCACAAAACTGAACAACAACCTAAAGA
>ML787702.1:240510-267045 GCA_009831015.1 Picea engelmannii | reverse complement strand
CTAGAGATCAGCTTGCTGATATTTTCACCAAGCCACTAAGAAAGTCAGTTTTTGACTTCCAGAGACAACACTTAGGCATAGTCAGTGCTGCTGATTGTAACTGTTGAGTCTAAGAGGGAGTGTTAAATATATTGTACCCTCAAGAGACTAACCGTACACTGCCAGCTGTACTGGACAGTTGTACTTTCTATTTCTGTCTTGCTTGAGCATATATAAGCTCAGATATTTCCTATTGTTTGTAACTCTTCAGTACTTCAACTTACTTCAGTTTTGTTCTGTACTTCTTCATACATTTGAATATACTATTCTTTTCTCTCTGCATTTCTCTATGCTTCACAATTTATCAAGCCCATGTTAAAACCAAAACCTTTCGATAATATAATCTTTACTGTCACATTAAAAAAAATTCATAAACATTTTAGGAGATGAGATGAGTATACACAGCAAGAGTATCCGAAAATATAAACGCACTGTTGATAGGGGTTAAACTCTTTAAATAACTCAAAAGTAGAATTTAAGATCATCAAAAATAACATCAAATGCCATGATCGTAAGAGATGACAAACACAGAAAATAGTCCTAGTTCGCTCTTTAAGTAACTCGAAAGCAGAGTTTAAGATTATCAAAAATAACATCAAATGTCATGATCGTTAAACATAACAAGCACATAAAACAGTCCTCGTTCAAAGGCTCAATAGGTTGAGAGGCAAATAAAATCTGGTTCAAGGCAGTACGCAGTATTTGAAGAGAAATATGTTCTCGTCAATTTCTTTCCAAGTGGATCGGACTGATCCGTATTCATTTCATCCACTTTGCAAAGACCTCAAAATCTTCACCCTCCGCCATCTTACTAGAGTGGCCTTGCCCGTCCTAGTACCAGTATTTCTCTTGATTGCCCTAGATCAAACTGACGCTCTGATCATGGTTATAGACTGGGAGCTGTAAATGGCATTTCAACCCGCCAAGAAAGTTGTATACAACTTCAGTCATCTCTCAATCAAATCTGTGTGCACCCACTTTTTGTGAAGGAGTGGGGGAGAGTGACTTCCGCAGTAGGAGCACAGATTTTATGGTTTGAACAGCAGAGACTGCGATGCCCGCCTTAGACTTAACCATATTTTATAATGTCCCTCTATAGGGATCTCAATGGTTAGTTTGTATTTTTAGATTATTTAAAGACGGAACTGAAAAAGATTAATCATTTGAGATCTCCAAGTTGCTCTTGTGACCCTATTTTGGAAGGATTAGGAGAAGTTATTTGGAAGTTTAATATGTCAAAGCCATTTTTTATTTATAAATTTGGATCGAAGGTATGTACTGTCTCATTTCGAACCATGCTGTGTACATAACGGGGCATGTAAATGTTGTGAATAATTGGATGTTTTACATGTTTTTATATACAAAACATTTCATTTTTTTAATATAATGGGACATGTTAATGCTCCACATAAGTAAACATTTTATTTCGGTTCAAAGTCAAAGTCAAAGAAAAAGTTGTTTATTTTCATGTACCACGATTTCAAGTCTTTGCTTACATTTAAAATTGGGTAAACCAAATATACTTTATAGTGGTTTAGTGATTTATGTTAAAGGTGAGGTAAACATTTTAGGTTTAGTGATTTATGTTAAAGGTGAGGTAAACAATTGTTTAAAGTAGTTTTCAAAACCTTTCAAATTTTTGAACGAATCTTGACCAAAGCTAAAAGTTTGAGTTAAACTTTAGAAAACTTGTGTATTCTATTAAAACTTTTTCAATTGCTTTGACAGCTTTTGGCTGTGCGCAGATTCCACGACATGTACAGTACTTTTGTGTGATACTTAGTTGGGCAGGCTGAAACATGACAACCTGGTTGACAGATAGAATAATCTTGAATTTAAACAATGTCGTTGGACCTTCATGTGAATTTGCCTGCCAGTATGTGGTTGTCTTTTAAAGTGATCAAATTTAAACAAAGTCATTGGACCTTCAGGTGAAAATCAAGTCAGTGGAGCTATGCATGGACGAGAATATATATACATATTGACAATTGTATTAATAAAAAATGCCATACCACTACTCACTCCAATTACAATATACCAAGATACATGATAAACGCCGCTACTGTCATTGAGTTTTTGTTCACATAATAGATAGCCAGGACACATGAAGAATGAGCGTATTACAAAGTCCAATCTTCTTGTTCATGTGCCCAAGCCCCCGAGTATAACCATAATAAAACGCCTATGGTTAAAATATAGGAAATCACTTTGTGTGTTAAAAATCGACTAAATTGCGTTTTAATTAGGATTTTGGTTCAAATTCAGCAGTTGAAATGGTTATAATCGTACAATTGCAACTTCGTCACTGTACTTTAAAAATGTTTCGCAATTTTTTAATCGACTCCAGATTGCAGTTTTATCAACAAATGATCAATCAGAGTAAAAATTTATTGATCAAATTAAAATAATTAATTAATTTATAAACAACTCAGAAAATCACTCATAATTAAAAAAACACAAACAATTAGGAAAAAAGATTGTTATATATTCTTTGAAAAAACAGATTGATCATATTGATAAAATAATTTAAGCTATTTAGTTAATCTATAAAGCTCAATAGCTATTTAAGCTATTTAGGAGATTGACCAAGTGGTCGAGGAGATGCCCAACTGAAAGGCCCCAGGTCTAGATGGTTTCACAGTGGAATTCTTCAAAGCCTGTTGGGAAGTGGTCAAACATGACGTTTATGGGGTGGTGGAAGACTCCAGACGTTCGACCTCCATTCTAAAAGCGCTAAATGCCACATGATTACTCTAATCCCCAAAGAAAATGAAGCAAGGACCTGAGATGGCTACAGACCCATAGCTTTATGCAATGTGGTTTACAAGATAATCTCCAAAGTCATAGCCAATAGAATGAAACCTCTCCTACTCACACTGATTTCACAGGAATAGACGGGTTTTGTAGAAGGGAGACAAATTTTGGGTAACATCATCCATGCCCATGGGCTGATACACACACTGAAAATGCAGAGGAGAGGGGGGATGATAATCCAACTCGACCTAGCAAAGGCTTATGACAAAATTAGCTGGCACTATATGGTCAAGACTCTGGAAGCTTTTGGCTTCACGCAACACTGGATCAAGTGGATTGTCAGCCTAGTATCAATGACAAATTACTCGCTTTTAATCAATGGAGCCCCAGCCAAACCCTTGTGACCTTCAAGAGGCATCAGACAAGGAGACCCGCTATCACTTTTCCTGTTCATTATGATGATGGAAGGACTCAGTATAAGCATAAAAAGCGCAACTGCAGCAGGAGAAATAACAAGCATCAAACCTTTTGAAAAATGCCCCACCTCCACGCACCAACAGTTCGTTGATGAAACTTTACCCCATGGCACACCCACAGTCAAAAAAGCAAAAGCCTATAAAAGAATCTTAGAAGAGTTTGGGGAAGACTCGGGAGTGGAGATCAATCACTCCAAATCCATGATCTATTTCTTCAATACCAACCCAACAATTCAAAGAAACCTGGCAAACATTTTGGGGTTTGAACGCAAAATGCTCCCAATGAAATACTTGGGAATCCCCTTGACGGACAGAGAATGAAAAATGGAAACATGGGAAGGAGTGATCAACAAACTACATGAAAGGGTGAAAAACTGGACTTACAGATCCCTCAACCTAGTGGGAGACTTATCCTGACCAAAGCATTTATGTAAGCAATTCTGACCTATATAATCTCAGTGTTTCCTGCTCCCAAAGGAATACTCCAAAAAATAATAGCCATCCAAAGGGACTTCCTATGGTGAGGAGCGGAAAGTAAGAAAAAATGGGCCTTGGTGGCCTGGGAGAAGGTTTGCAAACCAAAATGCAAAGGAGGCCTGGGGTTACAAGACCCACAAGTAACCAACGAAGCCTATGGGGTGAAAATCTAGTGTAGATGGGTCAAAGAAAAATCATCACCATGGGAAACCCTCTAGAAGGCCAAGTATGCCATGGATATCAACGACCATGATCGAATTCATTTTATGGGCACAAGGGAGGGATCAACCATCTGGAATCTAGCCTGGCGCAACAAAACCTGGATCCAGAAACACGGCTTCTAGGAAGTGAGGAATGGTAAAACAACCAGATTTTGGGAGGACACGTAGCAACAGGAACCCAAAATGGAAAATCCAAATAGGAAAGAAATCCAACATGAAATGACTGCGCAAGGAAAAATCAAAATCCATCACTACTGGAAACAAGAAAATGACCGCGACAGATGGAGGATCTGGAACAAACTCAATCCAAAAAATAGAGATCGGATCGCAACAATAACGAAAGAAGTGGAGGAGGAATTGGGGAAAAGGAAAATTGTAGTCTCATAAGAAGAGGACCAACTAATATGGGGTAGGAAAAATGGTGGGGAATTCAACTTAAAAGAAGCTCAAAATCACATCGCAGACCAGGACCAAGAAGATCTGACACAACATTGGGGAAAGATTTGGGGCAGCCCCCAGTGGCCAAAAATCAAAATGTTCAAATGGCTAGTACTTCACAACTGAATTCTAACCCAAGAAAACCTAAGGAGAAGGATTTTCATAGGCCCATCACAATGCCACCTTTGTCAAGCTAAGGAAGAAACAACGAATCACCTCCTCGATGAATGTAAATACACAACAAAAATCTGGGATTGGGCGGTAGGCATATTTCGCCAGTCCAATAAGACTCAAGGTAACATCAACGCAACCATCAATCACTGGAATGAGAGTTACAACGAAAATGAAATGGTGAACCTCTGTTGGAATCTCATAACAGGGATGATCATATGGGCAATATGGCCATAAAGGAACCAACACATCTTCAGGAATGAAAGCCTTCTGGAAGGGAAACTCACGGAAGCAATAATATCAAAAATACGAGAAACGATGTAGAGTTGCAACTGCCAGAGTGGAAAAGTGAAACTCACAAGCCAGGAATCCTGCATCCTGGAAGATTTTCACCTAAAATACGGGTGCCACAACTCACAGGTAGGGCGTCCACCGCAACTCCAAATAAGAGAGCGCAACTGAACACCACCTCCAGCAAGGTTCCTTAAGTTAAATTTTGACAAGGTGGAAAAAGGAAACCCATGAATGATAGGGATGGGAGGAGTGATCAAGGATAGTGGTGGTAACATAATCCAGCTGTATGTTGGGACTATGGGAAACTCAACCAACAATGCAGGGTAATTTGGATCCTTGGAGCTCGGTCTCGAAATTCTAAGCCGTGAAAGGATGAACAACTTTATCGTGGAAGGTGACTCCACCCTGGTCATCAACACGGTGAAGAGACTCCAATATGGCACCAGAGTGGGGAAGGTTCAGAGAAACTAGCGCTTGGCACACTCCCTACAAAAAATCTAGGAGCATCTGCAAACGATGAACACTATGGAGTTGAAATTGGCTCGCAGGTCAGCGAATGGCCTGATGGACAGAATCACCAACGAGGGGGTTAGCAAGGAAGGATAGAAACTAGACACTACCTAGATCAACATCCCAAAGGGACAATTCAGAATAGAATGCATCCAACTAGCAACAAAAGATTGTGACAACAACTTAAGCAAGGAAGGTCACATCGAGGAGGGAAACGAAAGGCCCGACGGAAGGCACGAAGGACCCAGGCAAGATATGGCTACCAAACACTCGGCCACCAATTACAATGCAGGATCAGATTATACAACATGCGAGGGTACAACAACAAGGGCATGTCAACAGTAAGATTTGCGGGGAAAGATCGTGGGAAAGTATCGACGACAAACAACAAGCAACAAATGATGTAAGGAAAGAGGGATTGACATGGACCAGTATCGATCCACCACGCCAAAGACTAGGTAAAGGGATTTGTACAACAGGATATCAAGAGAGTATGGGAAAGGTCCCGTACAGGGATAACGACCGAGTCATCATGATCATATGTACCTTGACAATGAAAAAGCATGGGAAGGTTCACCTCTACGGGTATACCATGATTGGAAGGACAAGCCCGCAGCTGGGAAATTTCAATAAGAGAAGAAACAACAAAAATAGATGCAAACAGAAGAGTGCAAATGCAGGGGCTACAATAGAAACAAGGGAAGGGAAAGGAGGAATCCCTATGTAGAAAAGAATAGGTTGAGAATCCAACAAAGGAGATGCCATAATCCAGACGGGATGGTGTGAATGAAGTGAACGCACGACAAATGAAACCCCTTGGGGAAGGGAACTTCGAACAATTCTGGACGGGTTTCAAGGATGGAGCAGGCGGGAAAATATGCGGAGGGCACCTTTCATACTCTGGTTCATCGAAAGAAAAGGCGACCATCAAACGATGGGAAAATGAAATCAGAGAAAAACGCAAGGGAAAAACATGGGATGCTCTGACTCAGGAACCAGACTGGGTAACTGACCCAGGAGCCACGCAGCCTAGGGAAAAAATCTACCACAAAACGATGGAGATGGCATGGCAAACAAAGATGATGATTGGTGAAGTGAGCTCAGAAAAGGAGGATGCCAGATTCGAGAACAACAACGAACACACAAAACTGCTAAACGAAATCTTGAGTTGCCTTAGTAGTCTGGAAACCATTACCAAACTACTAACTGAGGTCAAGAAGGACCATAAATTCAAGATGGAGCGGTTGGCTGCTCAATTTCACCTCTACCTGTGCTACGTCCATCACATGGACATCACGCCAGCCGACGGGAACGGAGCATCAACATATATCAGATTCACAAAGTCTCCCAAAAGAAGGAGAACACGGGCCAGGAAAATGAAGGAAAGAAACATATCATTATCCTGAACTAGTGTCTGGTTAGTCTATTGTCAAGTCAGTTGGGTCAGTCTCAACTTCTGTTATTTTTTTCATGTCTGTTGTGCTTATCTTTTCAAAAACTGGATATGGTAGGACTGGGTTGGTTTCCCATGGTGGTAGTCCAGTCATACCCCTTGTTTATTTCAAAAAACACAACTCGGGAACCTCTGGTCTGGTTTCGTTTTTGGCAGACCAAGGAGTCCCCCTTTTTTGTATCATAACCCTCCTTTAGTAATACATGCTCTTAAACTCACTTACAAAAAAAGAAATATAATAATTTGAACATAATAGTTGTTTAATAGTTTGAACAAGGAAACATTTTATTCCAAAAAAACCAACGTGAGACTGTGTTTAATCACTTTGACTAAAGTAAATAAGTAAAAAATATTTAACAAAATAAGTAATGTTTTAGTTAGTTTTTTGAAAACTTTCAACGTCTTGGAAAAAATCCTCTCTCACAACTAGTTTCATTAACCATTTATGGTCAATTCATAGCGGTTGGAAAAATTCCTCTCTCAAAACTAGTTTCATTAACCATTTATGATTAGTTTATAGCTAGCATTGAACTTCTCTTTTTCAAATTGAAAAAATATTTGATATTAGAAATATACTGAAAACTTTACAATACCAGTCCAAAGGGAAAACAACATCTTCTATCGAAAATCTAAATTTAACCACCCAAAAAAACAAAAGTACTACCATAAAATCTTCACAAAACTACTCCATCTTGAACATATCCTTACACAAGACAAGTTTTCAAGCCAAAAACATAAATACCTAGGTTTAAACCATAGTCAAACATTCAAAAATCTCTACATGAGCACTCTCCCCTTTTTCATAAAATAAGAAACCTTCTTCCAAATTTAGAGCCTACTTAGAAAGATGATCAACTTTCGTATTAAAATTTTAGTACAACTGATGAATTCTTGACATCCAAGGTTGTAAATTGATCACCTACAAATTATTTTTAAAAGAAAACCAGTCAACTATAACTTTTGAATCTCCAACCAACTGTAAACAAGAAACCTGTTTGTAGTGAGCAAATAACAAAATACACCATAAGGAAAATATCTCTCCCCTTGTATTGGTCCCATGCCAACAATTCATTTTAATACTGAAAACACTCAAAACTAGGCATTTTAGAACAACACCTGCACCACAGCTAACACCCCCATTTTGAGAAGCACCATAAAAAAAACCAACTGCAATATTACCCTCCAATAAGGGAGGACAAGCTATTCTTTGAGACTGGATAGAATGATCTTTTTCTATCTCACCCAAACCTTGCATAACTCAGTTACACACCCTAGAAAGAGACAAATCATAACCTTCAAATATAATCAAATTTCTATGTCTCCAAACTTCCCAACAGTTGAAACATGGAATTTCCTTCGAATTTCCCATCTCCTTAATCCAACACTGAAAACAATTAGGGAGTTGACCAATACCCCACTCTTTTTTAACTGAAAAACATTTGAAATATACTTACAAACTTCTTTATAAAAAGAACAATGTACCATCAGATGATTAATTGTTTCCTCCTCCTCACCACAAGGCACATATCTACTTGGGCCAATAAAACCTCTTTTTTCCAAATTGTCCCAGTTAGAACTCTATTTTCAATCAACAATGAGCAAAATAATTTGATTAGAAAGGGAATTTTCCACTTCCATAAATCAATCAACGAATCCTCCGAAATATCATCATAATCATCTACAAATTGTACCTCATAGTCTTTTTTTGTAGAAACTTTCCCTCCTTTTCCATCCCAAGACCAAACAATTGAATCATTTTCATCAGATAGCATAAAACTAGAATTCTTAAGTCCCCTCACATAAGTCTCCCATTCATCTTTTTTCTCTTCGGAAAGATCAAGCATCTCCACATTTTTCCAATTAAAAGCATTCAAATTTCCTGTATCCATAGAAGCAACTTGTGCCATAAAATTCAAGCCTTTTGAATGGAGTGTAGATACTAAATTATCAGACAGCTAAAAGTAAGATTGATACCCTACCAAAGTATCGAATCTAATACAGATATCCCAACCATTTCAACGCTTACAAACAATCCAATCCGTGATAATATGGAAAGAGGAAGTAAAAACCCTCCAACAATTTGAAATGCATGTTAAGTTCTTTCTCCCTTCTATAAACCATTCCACTATATATTTATTTTTCAAGTATTTTTTATGAATCACTTCATGCCAAAGACCTAGAATCATTAGACTCCTCCACAAACTCTTTGCTACCAGTGCTCTGCCAAAAAAAAGATGTTTTTAAATCCCCAACCTCCTTTCTTTTTAGGCTTAAAAATCTTATTCCATTTTACCAAATGAATGTTTTCTTTATATTTTCTACCAAACCACAAAAATATGAACATCCTCCTTCGAATCCTTTCTAAAATACCTTTAGGAATCTTTGCCAAAGATAGCCAAAAGACAAGAATGTTTTCCAAAACTGATTTTACAAGAATAAAATGTCCTCCCAAAGTTAGCCATCTATGGTACTAGTTTGAAATTATTTTTTCCACTTTTTTAAGAAGTCACATCCAATCATTAAAAGAGTAGAAATTTGGCTTAAGAAAGGACCCCAAATTTATAAAGCCATCTTCTAAAGGTTTTACCTCAAAAAAAATAATTTCTTTTAACTGAACTAACTCCTCCCCAGCTAGCATTGGACTTCATTATCACTATGAGGTTTTCAAAATTATGAGACTTGGATGACTTAATCTCTCATACAACTTTGGAAACATTCCGAAAGGATGTTTGTTATATGATAATTATAGCTTTGTCAACATTGCAAAAGGATGTTGGTTGTATAACAATTGTAGCTCCTTAGTGGGTGTTTTAATTAAGGAAGAATATGTACCTTTTTTACGATGTTTGTCCTCGCCCAGTCCAATTTGAGATCTGATCCTCAATCTCTTCAACAAGTCCTGCAATCCAATCAATGACAAAGCATGCTTCCTATTGTACTACAATTGGTTTGAAACTAGATCTATCCATTAAATACAACTTCATGTAGGTATACACAATCTTGAAGGAAGCAAGCCAAGCACATGTATTAATGAGAACTCAATAGAGATACTTACAGACCTTTGATGAAGCTTCATCAGTCTCTTCCAACTCTCCTTGTCCAACCCCTTTCTCAAATGACCCATAAACAAAATGAATATGATTCACTGATTATCTCCTTTATGAGATCATAAGTTTTATGCCTTCAAATGTCTCTCCCTTTCACCATGAGGCGACCTCATTGTATAGGCTTGGAGAGGCCTAACCACCTTAGAGATTCTTGGGATAGGTTGAGGATCTTTCTCCATCAGTTTTGGATCCTCCCTAAGATCCATCCTTGACCTCAAATTCGAATCAAACTAACTTTAGAGATAAGGGGGATCTTCCCATGATTTTCTCAACAACATAACACTCCCCCAGAATGGTGCACAGAGCGCTATAACACTCCCCCAAAGGATGGGAAGGATCCCTAGCACTCCCTGCTAGTGGGTAGGGGAGCGTTGCCCTTCAAAATTCATTTTTAAGTGGTATTTCGCAAGGAAAAGGATTTGTACTCTTTGTCAAATGATTTCTCCTTCTTTAACCAGTCTCTGAGGGTGTCTTCAAGTGTTCCTTGTGATGTCATTCGAGACACAACATAGGCAAGATGAAAGTATGATGTTTGTGACACCTGCGGCCAAAATGAGACACTTGTAATGACGGCAATAGGTCATCATTGAAGTGAGTAATTTTGATGTGTAACAAGGAGAGAGAGGTATATGTAGGAGAGATAGTGGCACAAGTGGGGGGGAGAGAGAGAGAGAGGGAGGGATGAGGAGGGGGATAGAGAGAGTGTGTGAGAGTATGAGAGGGGGAGAGAGAAAGACAAAGAGGAGGGGTAGATACATAGAGGGAGAGGGGGGGAGAGAGAGACAAAGAGGAGTGATAGAGACAAAGTGTGGGAGGGACGAGAGGGAGAAAGAGAGGGGGGATAGAGAGAGGAAGATTGAGAGGAAGGGAGGTAGAGAGGGAGACATAGAAGGGTGGTATAGAGAGAATGAGAGGAAGGGGGGGATATATAGGGATACAAAGAGGGGGAATAGAGAGATAAAGAGGGGCGAGGAGAGTGAGACTGAGACTAACAAGGAGGAGAGAGAGAAAGGATCGAATATAGTTGGAAGAAAGAGGGGAGTGAGGGACAAAGGGGTAGAGTAGGAGAGCACGTGCGCGTGCACACGCGCGCGCGCGCGCGCGCGCGAGAGAGAGAGAGAGAGAGAGAGAGAGAGAGAGAGAGGAATGTCAAAGTAAGGTCTATCTCTAGGTATTTACATGCCTTGTGATGTTTAAATATTGCATGTCTAGGTCTTACCATGTATAGGAGTGTGAGGGAGAGAGATGGAGACAGACAGGGGAGGTAGAGAGGGAGCGTGACAGTGATATAGAGAGGGGGTTAGATGTAGGAGAGGGAGGAAAAAGACAAAGAAGGAAGGAAATGATTTTTAGGAGTGTGCACACGTTCCTAGAGTGCGTGTGCGCTTGTTTGAGTTCATTTTTTTTGGGCTGGATTGACAAGGTGTATGCTGACTTGTTTGGCTCGAATTTAGGTTAGGGATGAAAAAACTAGTGGTTTGGTATGAAAATTCATAAAAACCTCCATTTTTGTGAATACCCCTCTATATCTTTGTCTTTGACGTTATTTTTCTATAGGATAAACAATTCGTTTGTTGATGAAATTATAGACATAGATAGAGTTGGCTATGCAGATTTCAAATATACAATTTTTTTTTAAATTATTATAGTTTACTATTTTTAATCTATTTTTGTCTTCACATATATCAAAATACTAGAATACATACCTCTCTTATTTCTTCTATAACGTTTTCTTGGTTTAACCATTTTTTAAATGAGTTATATTCCTCACTAGAGGAGACCGATACCTACGATCTAAAAACAATAAAAAAAAAATTGATCATGTTAAGACAGTTTTAGCCTGCACAAACATAAGACGTTGTAATTTTAGGCATATGTTGACTTTTATAATTTAAAAAAATATATAAAATTAATATTAAAAATTTCCAAAAAAAACATGGCACAAGAAAAACAGGTTCTCTACAGGTATAGAAGGTTTTGGAACAAAATTTCATTGTTAATACAATCAACACCTGTACGAACAGAAACATATACCTTATATTTTGTTGGAAAAATAACATATTATTGTTAGAAAAAAACAAATTTGACCTAGTTATTCAAAATTTCTATGAATAAAAGTTGTATATTCAGAAATATAATTCAATTTACTACGTTTCATTTTCTTACACCATATTCAAATTCATTGTAAAAGTACATTGAATAGTCCTCCCAAGTTAACAAATTGTTTTGTTTGTTTCCAGGTTTGCATTGCCACTAATTTGTCATGAGAGACCATCATTAGCTTGCACTCACCCATACATTACTTTTTTTTTAAAGCAATAAACTTGGGTTCACCACACCTTTGTTCATTTATTTTTTTTAGAGGGTTTCAACGACATTTAAAACCCATAAGATCTTGACAATGTTTAAAATCCTTTTAAAGAACATAGATTTCATTGTCAGGATTTGAACCGAGGTCTCTCAGGGGAGAGCTAAGTATCCTAACCAATTAGACTATAATGGAGTATACATTGTGAAATGTGTGGACTCATTGTGTTCCACATATTTTCCAAAAATAAAAGATCGAATCTGTGAATGTCTTTTGTTACAACAAGAGATTATAAGAGATGTAATAGTTGATAAATATGATTCAAAGAAAAAGAACAAAGAGGTTCATGCTAAAATGTTTCAAAAATAGTGACATGATTAGTGAGATTTATTCAAGTTAATGGATAATTTACAAAGTAATTTGATAGAGGAAGATTTGGTAATCTACTTGGCTCATTAAGTCGATTAGAGACAAGCACTTGAACCAGTTTGAAAGAACACACATCGACCAACTCGAAAGAAAGGCCCTTCACACCAATTATAAATATTTCACTTTGGGATAATTTATAGTAATAATCATGTGGCAAACTTGAAAGAGTGATCATTGCAATACTCATTTAAATAACACAAGTTCTTAATCATTTAAATAATGGTGTTTTTTTTAGATATGTTATACTGTTTGCATGTAGATTGTGCATTCATGCATGAGATATTAGTTGTAGCATGTGGACTATGTATTAATCCATGAACGTTAGCTATGTTTTGGGGTAACACATGCTTTTGTATAGGGGTTCTCTACTCTGACCTTTTGTAGTCAAATAAACCCCATTCTTAAAAAATGGATGACTATACATTAGACTAAATGGAGGGGTGAGAGTACTATAACACCAAGCCCTTGAACTGAAGGTTATATTATTAGAGTGGCATATCCCTATGTTGGGATGATGCACTTGTTTGCTTATTTTTGGATTCTCTTTGTGATTTGAAAACATATTTCCACCATATTTCCATACTAGGGGTACAAATAAAAAGGGGTATTAAAAATTCCATGAAAAAATGGATACCTAGAATATTCAGTAAAAATGGGGGTTTTAAAAATTGTAGATATGTATTGGGAGGGGGTTAAAAAAAGGATTTTGGGGGGGATTTTTCAATATATAGTGAAATTAAGGGTATTATTTAATATCCCATGAACCAATGTTCTATGTCACAAGTTCATTAAGTCCCATGGTTGAAGGTATGTGGACTTTTTTTGATAATGGTCATTTTACAAGTTGCTTTGCATAAATTGAAAATATTTGAGGTTGATGTGGATGATTGTTTCCTTTCTTAGAATATAATGATTCTGTTACCAATAACCTTGGACAATGGAATACATCTCCTTGTCATTGGTGGATTATCTACAAATCACATTAGAGAGTGTCTTTCCACGATAGAGGTGAGTGAGCATTGATCTATCGACATACTTTAAGGAATGTGTATCAATTTTTAATTGTTGTTGTGGATCTAAAAGAATAAGGGTTGACATAGAGAAGAAGTAACATCTTTAGCTCCTTGAATGATTTATGTTGTGTCTTAGTAGACACAAAATTGGCTTTGGCTCCCCTCTTGGTCACCTCACTCAGGGGCCAAGCAATATGAGATAGCCCCAACATGTACCTACAATGAAAGTTGGCAAAGACCAAGAAGAGAAAATTTCCATTAGTGTCTTTGAGGATGGTGAATCATGTATGAATTGGATATTGATTGGATCCACATGCACTTCACACATATCCATGATATATATCCTATTATTTAACTCTCTACAAGTTGAATTTGTACATCTCTAGGTTGGAACATATCTTGTTTTCCCATAAGCTACTCAACACTTGTTGAATGTGTATCAACACTCTTCCTAGATTTTGTTAAAGATGAGGATATCAACCAGCTATATGACGAAAAACATATTAGTAAATCATTGTAGAATGTCATCCACCATTCTAAAGATGAATTTTGTTGGCACATTATTCATGCTGAAGGGCATGACCAACCAATTGAAAGACCTTCTTGTGGATTGAAGGTTTCATTCTCACATTGGTTGGCTCAACTGACACTTGGTGATATCCTAACCTGTGATCAATCTTTTAAAAAACTTGGTCCCTTTAAGTTGATTACGTAGATCATTAATTGTGGATAGGGTATATTGTTTCTTGACTATGATTTTGTTCAAGGTTCCGTGTGTAATATATATTTACCATGTCTCATCCTTCTAAACTAGTGGAATCAGGCAATGGTAGAGTGAGGAAGTCAGTCAAACATTGTTCTTGTGCATTAGCATTTGGATTTGACATTTGAGTTCCTTTTCCAAAAGAAAGCGTGTGTATAAAGAGCCATTGAGTAGAGGGACACCCAATGTCATATCAATTGCATGCTTTACCTAATAGTACACTAGTACTCCTATAGTTGAGGTGATTATATCTTTGTACTCTTCCACCAAATATGTAATCATCTCTATTACATAGAGAGACCTTTTGTAGAGGCCTTCACTATTGTAATGCTTTTCTTTACTCCTTTTGGCTAGACTATAACGAGAATAAATTTTGCAATATGAGAGATTATCTTCCTTCACTACTTGGCAGTGATTAAAGAGATTGTAGTAGCATGCAACTATCTTAAGTACCTTGTAGAGTTGATCTTCAAAGGTGACCAAGACACTATGGGGCATATATTAGTGAACCTCATGATGCTTCTACATATATCATGGTTATTGCATCCAAAGGCATTTTCTACAGCCAAGTATGAGGGAGATGTGTAATTCCTTTTGTGCTCAACATGGAGTTGACAAGTGGAGTTTAAAAAATATTAAATGCCCACCTTAAGTAAATAATTTTACATCAACTTTATACACAAAGCCACATAGATAAAGTAATTGAAAGTAATTTTTTTTTTTTACCAATATGTGGTTTCTATGGAGTGGACAAGTCACATTTAACAAAAAAATATTTCAATGTCGAGGTTAAGTAAAATATTTTAATAACAACTTTATACACACATACATATATATAAAGCAATTGAAAGTAAAAAACATCTTATGATTAAAACAATAAGATGGTGTGCTCCTGAGAATGAGGGAGATGTGTAATTCCTTTCGTGCTCAACATAGATTTGACACAGACACATATAAAAAACTTGTTTAGATCTATCTTAACTCCAAATATATTATGGTGTGGAGGGAGATGTGTAAGCTTGTCCATGATCTATGTGCATTGAGATCCCTTGAAGTCCAAATCTTTTTTAGAATTAAAAACCTGAAAAAAGATTTTCACATTAAAAAATTTAATCCCTCTTGATACATGATACATTATAAATCAAAGTTAAGATAGATCTACCCTAATTCTAAATGAAAATCACAAACTTCAAACAAAACAATATCACATCATACATCATTTTTAAAAACCTAATATTATATCATAAGTTACATTATCCGCTCAAGTGAATGTTTCACGAATGACTTTGCGATGTTAGTTACACTAAACAAAATATCAATGGGCCATTTTCCCTTGTTCATGGGATCTGGTGGTGTCCCGTATTTAGAAGGTGGGTAGCCAGACCCCATTAATTATCCTTTGCTTAACGCCAATAGATTGATCTTAATACCAATAGATTGATTTGCTCACAGCATAAATGATATAGTGTAAAAGTTTTAGGTTTTTTTGTTTTGCTTGTTAGAGATAATGTCTTATTATGATGCATCCTAGAGTTTAGGGATTGGATTGGGTTAGCTGGAAGTTGTTGAGAGATTTTCTCAACCTTTCCCTACAAGAGTGGAATAAGTTGGATCTCACTCCAACTATATATACCTGATGTATGTATCTCTGTTTAAGATTTACAATACAAATCTATTATTGTGTGTATCTCTGCTCTCATGAATTCTAAGTTTTTTTTTTTTTTTTTCAGCAATTATAATTGAAATTTTGTAAGGTAACTGTAGGGGCAATTTTATATTTCTCTGAAAAACTTCATACTTGGAATATGTAATCTCAACCAATAAAATCTACAATTCTAATTATCCTTCTACATTTTTCTGTTAAGATTTTGAACAAAAACTTATAATTTTAATTACTAAAATCTACAATTCCAATTATCCTTCTTCTAAATTTCTGAACAAAACTGTTCTAAAAAAATTAGAGAAAATAATAATAATAATAAAAAAACTTGTAACTTTAAAACTAGGCTGAGCAAGATCAGAATCCCTGTCTTGATCGGACATCTCATTTGTTGTCAGATTCATCTATCATGGCCAATGCCCCTCCCAACAGGAGAAACATGGATGCTAGCGATAGGTGGATGATGAGATGGCTCCTCAGGCGGTCTACCTCATACACGTTAGAGGTTCTTCGTTACTGGAGGAGAGAAGTACAAGTAGAAATTATTCAAAACAGTGTATTTTTTTGCAAAGTTTTAGGTAAAAATTTAGGTGTATGGGATATGTTAAAATTTTAACGATATAATTTTATTATGCTATTGAGGTTTTAGAGGGTTTTAAACGCTACTTAAAAACTTTAAACAATTTTAACCTAGATTTTTTGCTTCATCAAATTAAAAAATAAAAATTTAACCATTACTGCCCCTACACATTAATTATACTTGGTAATAGTAATGTAATGACGCAACCAGTGGAGTCGACATGGATTGAGCAGTCCCATGAAGCTATATCAGTCATTATTGCTACTCAAGATTTCCTTGCATTTCTCCCTCCTGCACGCCTGACGTTCCTAGATTTTCAAGGGTTTCTCCTCCCTCTCTTCGTCATTCACTCCTCTGTTCAAGCCTCACTTCTGCTTACTATTCTCCTACCCTCCGGTAAATCTGGACACGGATAGGTGCGCGTGTTGTCCATAATATAATCTTTACCGTTACATTAAAAAAAAAACAATTTCATTCATAAACATTTTAGGATATAATGTATATTTCAATTTGTTCTGGCAAAACCAAAACCCTTAATATAATTTTTACCGTTACATTAAAAGAAATTAATTTTATTCATAAACATTTTAGGAGAACAAAATAATTTCATTCATAAACATTTTAGTAGATGGGATGATTATACACAGCAAGAGTAGCCAAAAGGATAGATGCACGGTTGATAGGGGTTAACTCTTTAAATAACTCAAAAGTAGAATTTAGGATCATCAAAAGTAACATCAAGAGAAAACAAACACGGAAAAGAGTCCTCGTTCAAAGGTTCAATACGTTGAGAGGCAAATAAAATCTGGTCCAAGGCAGTACGCAGTATTCGAAGAGCAATATGTTCTCGTCAATTTCTTTCCAAGCGGATTGGACTTCGTATACGAGCACCCACACTCAACGACTATCAATAACATATTTTTTCGTATTACCACTGCACAGATTCTCATGATTATCAATGCACTCGCACACGCACACAACGACAGTAAACAAGATATATTTTTGTAGCGAAATAAGAGCGATTAGATATGTATACAACATATATAACAACGTGTGCATATTTATAAAATGCCAAAGCTTATCAGGTAGCTGTTAATATATATTTCAGATGCAAACATGCGATAAATGCTTCTGTATTCTATTAATACTTTTTCCATTGCTTTGACAGATTTTGGCTGTGCACAAATTCCACGACATATAAAGTACTTTTGTGAAATACTTAGTCAGGTACGCTGAAACATGACAACCTACTTGACAGACATAAGAAAATTGAATTTAAACAATGTCATTGCCTCCCAGTATATAGTTGTCTTTTAAAGTAGTCAAATGCAAACATGCGATCAATACTTTTGTATTCTATTAATACTTTTTCCATTCCTTTGACAACTTTTGGCTGGGCACAAATTCCACATACAGTACTTTTGTGAAATACTTAGTCAGGTACGCTGAAACATGACAACCTACTTGACATACATAAGAAAATATCCTTCTAAGACTACAGTTGGGCTCTTGTTATATCAATTTTGTGAAATACATTATTGTTGATAAATTTAGGATTCTGATATACGAATACTCCATCTCTTTCGTGTCTTAATATTATAGGAGAAGAGATGGGGACATGCATGCATGGAGTAGTGGACGCGTCGCTCTGTAGAGGGACTCGGGAAGTGAGTACTTGATAAATATTTATTTAGTCGTTATATATTGAAAATTTTAAAATCCGCATGTCATTTATGGAATAAGTCTTTATCTTTATTGGTTGGTATGATAGGTTATTTATGTTATTGAGTAGAATATTAGGGTGTTGTTTAACTGTTTTATGAAATGGTTTATTTTAGTTGGTAGATTTTTTGTTGTTTAAAATCTATTTTTGAATGGAGAAATGGATTCAGCATGCGCTCGGATGATACATAAATAATCACTCAAATCTATCTAGGGATCTAACAAATTCTAGCTTGTTTAGGGAAAAGGTCCGTCAAAAATATTGCCGTAAAAGAATAATTTCTTAAAAAGTTTAGAGTTCAAGTGTCAAAGAAATTAGCCCCTTAGGATAGCCCAGTTTGGTTGGATCCCGAGGTGCCAAGCTTTTGGCTCTCTGTAGGAAAAAAAAGTGTCAAAGAAATCATAATTATTAAGGGTACTCTCTATTAATAGATGTGCATTCACAATAAAAATTAATAAAAACAGGCAACTTTTTCCCAAAGTTATGGGAGCTTCACAATTGGTTGGGAACGTCCTCAATTGGTTGGGAATTCTGGAGCTTTTTTGGAGTTTCAACATCAAAGAAATGAGAGCTTGAAAACCAGTTTCTTAAAAGAAGAGCTTTCAATTAGAATTATATTATATTAAAAAGTAAATATATTTATTCCATTATTATAAATACATAATTTCTTACAAATTTTTTCATTATATTTCTTCAAAATATCATTATAAACTAAGACTAAACTAAACCTAAATATTATTTCCAAAATTAGTTAAATAAAAAAAGTTAATAATACTCACTTTATAGTTGTGGATATGAAAAACTTTTAATGCATGTATGTTTTCCTTCAAGCTCAAACTAAACATGAAAGTCTAATAAATCAATACCCTATCCACTACAAACATTTGTTCCACTATATAGTTGATGTCAACCAATCATATCATTGACTTTTATTGTGTTTTCATATTAGAAGAATAATACTATTTTGTTTTTTCCAATAAAAAAAGAATAATGCTTCAAATTTACAAAGATGGTTAAAGTTTATATATGTAAAGTTTAATTTTAAAAATATATGTATTTTCAATTGAGTTTCTCATTTTCTAATGAAATATTTATGGATATTAAAGTTTTAGTATTTTGTTAAATATATTTGTACAATTATTAGCATAAATTAAATTTATAATTTCAATATTGTAGTTGTTGCACTAGGAGAAACATTGTCCTCCATTAGACGGTAGGGGTGTAGACAGATTGAAAAGTGTCATGTAAATGGAAGAAAATATGTAAAAAAGAGGTCTCAAGTTGGATATCTAACCCGTGTCAAGAACGGTGAGTTACCAATTCCCCCATTACAAAAAAAAGTATTGTCCTAGATTTACCTTCAATTTGATTGAACTAAGATTTAAAATGTATCAATATCTCTATACATTGTAATCTAAAGTATCATTGTAATCTAAAATATTTATACCACAACAACATTAGTTACAACATTAGTTGGGACTTCACATATATTGGAGATAAACAATTATGAGTTTGCACATTACTTATGGATAAGTCTAAACTTTCTAGATTTTTTACTTTTCTTTTACAACCATAATCAAAATTTGACTATACATTTGTTGTTAGTGAAATCACAATTTTCCATTACCTAAATTGTATTTTTTAATATATAAATAGATCCATCACCCAAAAACTTGTAGATCATTAACATTATGTAATTTCAATTATTAAAATTTACAATTTCAATTATCCTTCTAAATTTATTAAAAATTTTTTTAACAAAACTAAATTAAAAAAAAAAAAATATATATATATATATATATATATATATATATATTAAAAATCACATTAATAAAAAACATCATACCACCACTCACTACAACTACAATATTAATATAGTAATGGCACTTTAGACACTTTCTTCGCATTGGTTGACCTCCAGAAGCTGGCTGCATCAACACAACCAGAAGGCTACCGGTGGAGACCCAAAGTGCCTCACTAATGGCAACTAACACATTTTCAAATATGGACAAACTCAAGAGAGATAAGCCGTTAGAGTCAGGCTTAGCTCAGCAAAGGCCAAGAAGGCTAATGCAACTAAACTATATGGGTGGGACCAACCGGAAGAACTCACTGTGTTTCCGTCAGGTTCAGCTCTAGTGCTGCCATTGCACTGGAAGAGGTATCTATCCTGGTTCCTTTTGTAACACCTCCTGGTCAGGGTGGAAATAAAACATCATACCACCACTCACTACAACTACAATATTAATATAAATAGTACCACAATTAATTTTTGCTCACGTAAGAACTCATTAAAAATGAAAGTATTACAAAGTCCAATCTTCCTTGTTCATGTGCCTAAGCCCCTTTGTATAACTATAAACAAACGCCTATGGTTAGAATATAGAAATCCACTTTGAGGGGGATTTTGGTTGAAATTTTAAATGGCTATAGTTGTACAATTGCAATTTTGTCACTATATTTGAAAAATGTGTCATAATATTTTAATCTTTTAACAATATTTTAATTTATGGTTTATATTAAGATAATAATTTAATTTATATATAATTTATATATAATTTATAATAATAAAATAATCTATTTTATATTTTACATTTTTAATTGATTAAAATTATCAAAATTTGAATTTGAATTTTGAAAAACAAATTGATAAAAAAAAATAAACTAATTAATTAATATTTTTAATTATAATGAGAAAATTTATTATAAGGAATTATAAGTTTATTCTTATGAGATATTATTGAGTCTTAAACCATTAACCTATTTTCTTACATGTTTTAACTTAAAAAATATTGTTGGTCTTAAACCATTAACCTATTTTCTTACATGTTTTAACTTAGGAGATTTTGTTGGTTTTAAACCATTAACCTATTTCATTACATGCTTTAACTAATTTATAAATAACTCCAACAAATAATTAACCAATATAATATTTTGAAAAAAGAAACATTTTGTGGTGGACCAACTCCTATCTCACAACTAGTCTCATCAACCATTTATTGCCCATTCATATCTACCATGAGATTTCGTGATCACTATGAGGTAATTAGGTGACCTAATCTCTCATGCAGCTTTGGCAACATTACAAAAGGATGTTGGTTGTATAACAATTATGACTCTTTGGTGGTTTAGTTAAGATCTATTTAATCACTCAAGGATTTTTTATTTTTTTTCTATTTTATGAGTAAAGGTTTTTTTCCATTTTATGAGTGAGGGATTTTTTTTTCCATTTTATGTCGCTTCTTTTAATAAACAAGCGAGGTTGTAGAGCAACAAGTCCCTGCCTAAAAGATAGAGAAGATTGTTGTTTAGATTGTTAATGTGTGTACCCCTGACATCTTCTATGTTAAAGTCTAAGTCTTCTCTGTTATTTTGTTATTTGTGTTTTGGAGAATTAGTTGATTGTACATTTATGTTTTTCTTTGAACACTTATATTGAAAACTTCTAAACGAATCTCCTCCAGAACTTTAGAGAAGGAACGGAATCTAAAAAACTTTTGCAAAGGAGTACTGTGAAGCTACCAATAGTGCAATTGAAATTTCATTGAAGAACCCTTAATTAGGGACACTTTAAACCAGCTGATAATTTAAACTAATTTATGTATGAAATTGTTCCTTCATACACCATTTTAGTAAGATTGAATTGAAACAAGAGTTAGTAACATTCCTCCTCGAAGACCCTTATTACCACTTTACCTCGTCTTATAAGAAATTAGCTAAAGCAAGAAAACTAATTAAGTAAAACTTTGCCCAAGATATCATAGTAGATTCAGGATATCATAGTAGATTAAGGGTGATTTTACATTGTCGTTGAATTAAATTAGATGATAGGTAAGGGTAATTGAAAAGGCCAAAGTAAATCATTAATTTAAAATGATAGGTAAGGGTAATTGAAAAGGCCAAATTAAAATAGAATAATGTTTGTAAATATAGAATCCAAGGGCAAGTTAGCAGGAAATTATGCGGGAGTGTTACCTCGGGATTGACAAGAGATTCAAAGTAGACCAACTTCCATAATTAATGAAACATTTCCAATTGGTCTAATTGGAAGTTGCCATTGATTTCCTATTTTAACAAGACATTGCCAACTAGCCTCTCCACTATATGCATGCCCACTACATTGCATCAAGAGGAATTTCTAACAACCAGCCAAATGCATGGCCACTACGTTGTGCCAAGACACATTGCATGAATCAACTAAAGGCTCGGATCGATAATTTGAGGGATCAATGGAAAATGGTACTATAGTGGACAACCCAACCATTACAAGCGATAAGCCACCCACCCACACTTATTAATAATCGTTCAAGCCCTATTTCTTAATAATCGTTCAAGACCTCAACAAGATCGATCCCCACTCAATGGTTAGGATAAACATGGTTTAGTTTATATTAGGCCAAAAAACATACTTGAAGGGTGTAATGTTCCTGACTTGGCTAGTCTAGGAAACACTGCTAATGTGTGTGTAGGATCAAAGGTTTACAACATATAAATGATCATACAAATAATAAATGCGACAAAGGATTGTAAAGTTTGTATTATGATATCTCTATGGATTACAAAATGGTCAAATGCGGCTGAATAACTGACAATACTTGACTAGATCAACATACAAAGGATCTTAGCTGGAATATAAATAAGCAACTGCGACTGAATAAAATAACAACACTCGGATAGATCAAAAGACAAAACGATCTTAGCCGGAATACAAATAAGGAACTAAAGATAATACCCGAAATATGCGAGCACTGCGAAATCAATGAAGAATGATGGAAGACCTGGATGATCTTCTCGGTGACTAGGGTGTGTCTTTCAACACCAAAATCAACCAACTGGTGTCTTCCTCCTGGAATACACTGAACTATCTCTCTTGAGATGAACCTCTTCTCCTCAATGACAAGTCATAATCTGCATAATCTTGAATTAGGTCGCTGACCCTTCCTTTATAGCTTTCCAAAACCCTAAATCATGTTGAAACCCTAATTCACTATTGATTTCCAAAACCCTAAATCATGTTGAAACCCTAATTCACTGTTGACTTCCAAAACCCTAAATCACTGTTGAAACCCTAATTCACTTTTGACTTCTATTTTTAGCTCATAATGACTTAAAAGTATTTTTAACCCTTTTTAGCTCAATGTCACTTTCCGAATATAACACCTGTGACTGGAGTGACCTATAGTAACCCTATTTATCCCTCTTTGGCCCCGACTATAGTCTAACAGGGCGGTTTAGACCATTAAGCTTCCTCTCTAGAGCTCCTATTTGGAAAGGGACATTACAGTCCTCCCTTCCCGAAATTGCTTGTCCTCAAGCAATATTAGTCTAGGGTGTTGCAACACCTGCTCGCTCTGATGACCCTTCTCCTCAGTTTCCTCTCCCGGAACTCCAAAACCTCCTCTAGAACTAACTCCAACTATCCCTCCTCATCCAACAAGGGAAGCTCCTCTGATGTGCTAATGGATTTTCCCACTACCTTTTTGAGGCAAGACACATGGAACACATTATGAATCTTTCTCCCCTCTGGAAACTCTATCTCGTAAGCAACCTCACCTACTCAGCGCATGATCCTTTAAGGACCATAAAATCTAGGTTTGAGATTCTCAACCCCACTCTTCTTCATAGATGATTGTCTGTAGGGTTGGAGTCTTAAGAAAACCAAATCTCCAACCTCAAAGTTGCACTCTATCCTGTGCCTGTTCACACTTATTTTCTGTCGGTTTTGCACCGTCTGCAGGTTCTCTTTCAACAACTTGAGGATCTCCTGACTCTCTATGATCCAATCCTTGGCCTTGGGAGATTTTCTCTCCTCGAATACCAAGTCTAACAAAGTGGGAGCATCATATATGTACAATGCTCGGAAGGGTGTCATACCAATGGACATGTGGAAGGTGGTGTTGTAGCAATGTTCTCCTAAATGTAACCACCTTACCCAAATTCTCTATTATCCTCCTACATATCTCGTCAAATACCCTTCAACCCACTTGTTGACAATATTGGTCTGCCCATCTGTCTGAGGGTGATAGGTAGTGCTAGGTGTCAACACTGTCCCCACCAACTGAAACAACTCTCTCCAAAATGTCCCTATGAACTGAATGTCCCTGTCACTGGCGATGTTCTTCGGTAACCCATGAAGTCTAAATACCTCCCTGAAGAAAAGATCGGCTACCTGAAATGCGTTGTACTCTGTTAGTATGGCGTAGAAGTGAGCAAACTTGGTCAATATGTCAACCACTACATAGATACAGTCCTTACCCTAGACCTTGGGTAGACCGGTGATGAAGTCCATAGATATACTCTCCTATTTCTGCTCTGGAATGGGGAGTGGCTAAAGTAGCCCTATTGGAAGAGCATGCTCTGAATTGTTCTGTTGGCATGTCACACACTCACTGACGTGTCTCATAACATCTTGTTTGAGGCCCTTCCATGAGAACCTCTCTCTGATCTGTCTGTAGGTTTTGAAAAACCCATGATGGCCTGCTAGAGGTGAATCATGAAGTGCATTGAGGATCTTCTTCTTAAGCCCTAAATCTAGCACCAAGTAGACTCTATCCTTGTAAAATATGACATCGTCAATGACCCTATATCGGTCATCCTGTATTTTCCCAACCATCTCCTCACAAGCGAACTTGTTCTTGGAATATTCCACTAACAAGTGGGATTTCCAATCTGTTGAAATCTCCATCAAAGAACATGTCGCAGGTCTCCTCGATAGTGCATCGGCCATGTTATCATTCAGTTTGTAGTCTAGGTCAAATAGCTGAAAGGTAAGGATCAAACTAGCATAACAGGAGCTTCCCCACCCACTGTCACCTCGATGGGGGGCTCTTTCTATTTAGGGTGGCTAATCCCAAGGGAGACGTCCCTAGTAATCTGGGGTTTTGAAAGGTCTAAGGTTTATGATATCAAGGTGAGTTTTCCCTTCACAGATTACTGCCAAGAAGATAGTCAAGAGTGAAGAAATACCATAGTAGAAGCACCTGTTTGCGAGATAAAGAAACAATAAAACTAATACATGCAAATAGTGGTTAATGCTTCAATTGTCAATGACTATCAATATGTGATACACATGAGCATAAATAATAGTAATTATTGACGAAGTCAATGATTGCAATAAAGGCTATGGCTTATAATACTACTTCTCAATAAATACAGAATGATATAACATCTAATGGAAATTATTAGTCTTTTAATCAACACAATGCATTAAATATCATTAAATGCTCACATATAATAGGCTTGCTGCGTCACTATGCTTACTAGAGGTGATGTCAGCTTTATTCTAGGGTTAGTTTGGTAGACCAAGAGATGGACATTTTGCAAATTAGGCTAATGGAAATTATCAACTCTTAATGTCTATCACTTAGATGACTAAGCCACAACGTTTTACATCAACCAATAGCTCAAAAGAGGCATGATGTCATCATCAAATTAGGGTTAGTGAGATGTTAGGGCTAGTTAGGGTTTCAAATTTAAGAAGTTTGAAAGAGTTATTTTGGCACAAGAAGCTCAACGTTGGATAGTTAGACTAGTGCCTTAGGGTATTATGGAGTCAAGAAGCAAGGATAGGTCTCAGGAGAATCTAAATCTAAGGAAAAGAGAGTTAGGTTTTATGGTGATGCAATGGCAGGGCCATAGAGTCAAAACCCTAAGGGGAGGAGGCTCATTATGGTGTTGCTTAAGCAAGGCCTCATGCTGCTCCCTCTTTCCTTAAAATTCCTTGGCTAAAACGGCTAGCTTCAAAACATAAATCTAGGGATGAAAAAGTGTTGCAAGAGCAAGGCCCTTCAAACCCTAAAATTCAAAACCCTAGGTGTAAAATCAATTAGGCCTAGGACGTCTTCTTTCTTCAACTTATGTTCAAAAGATAACTCAGAAAAAGGGGAATTAGTGTAGCAACGGCTAGGCTATATTCTCCTTAATCAAATGGCTAAACAAGTTTTCTATCATGGGGACATATAGCAAGGACCTACTTATGTTCTTGCTACCTAGGGTTTCAATGATTAAGAAAAATAATAACAATGTAACAATAAATGCAAGAGATTTAACCTACAACCATTCAATTAAGAAGTTTTGCATGAGAAATACACTTACAAATCAATGAAGAGCTTATCAAACC
>ML787702.1:226823-240366 GCA_009831015.1 Picea engelmannii | reverse complement strand
TGAAGTCCAACGTCCTCTATTTATACCAATCTTATGACCTTTAATTACAAAAATAGGTCATTAAAACAGCCGACAAGGCTGACTAACAATATTACACTGTTTGTCACATTAAATGCTAAAAATGTCACAATATGAGCTCAAAAGGAAGACGTCGGGCCCCTCTGAGGGATACGTTGGCCCTTTTTGGGCAAGATCAACATTCATGAGGCAAAACGTTGGCCCTTCTAGGGCTCCTGCAAGCTGCCACACATGCCAAATGATGCCAGCACACTGCCACATGCTCCAGAAAATGTCTAGCTTCCTCAGGTGACGTCCTGTCCATCAAAAAGAAATCGTCTCATCTGCAGTGGGTGATCCCCCCTAGGCCGGGCTCTGCCAAAATGTCCTGGCTAGGGACATCCTTCTTCTTCATCGTGCAATGGCTCATCACAACGTTGTCCTGCCTTTTCCATCCCAGAAACGATCTGATGGGATCTTCAACCCCATGGAGGTCTGAACTAATCATATCCCCATGTGTACCGGTCCTCTGGCACCTGTCCGTCGGGTATGGTCCTGCACATCAAAAGTTACGCCCTCCATGGGCTCATCAGTCCTCGGGATCATAACAATTTCAATCATATTTCATCATTAAATTTATCAAATACATGCATAAAATCCCTAGCATATCATCTAAGAGCTCAAATACATTACACAGATCTACTATACAAAGCCGAAGAAAACCAACAGAATAACCTATTGGGCTAATATCCACAAGAGAAGGAAATTTTTCTCAGAGGATCATTCAATCCATGTTTTATGAGGTGATATGGTATAGGGATGTCCAGTCATAGTAAGACCAAGGGAAGGTGTTGTCTGTGGGTGCCTTTGTAGGAGGCGAGCTGTACCCGTCTTGGATGCATTTTTTCCAATCCCTTTATTGCCTTTATTTTTCATTTATTTCATTTATTTATTTTTTACTTCAAGGTCTGACCAGAGGACACTGCCTTGGCGTGGTGACCAGAGCTGAAAGTGTTACGCACTGGTATCTTCACAGAAATGATAAGGTTGGCTCGTGATGAGACCCCCTTTCCCTTAGCCATGCAACCAAAGGTCACTGCCCTGGCGTGGTGACCAGATGATGGCAATGTCATACTGTTGGATACCTATGAACATAATGGGTTGGCTCATGATGAGAACTCCCATCCTCTTGGTTAGGTCTTGTTTTATTATTTTTCTTAGGGTCCCTTCAGTTTCTTATCGAGAGGCCTTTTATTGCCTTCTCGGGGATCCCCAGGGCGAAGCATCTCTAGGTTTCATTTCTTATGGCTTTTATCTTTTACCAATTGCTTTTACCCCCTGGGCCTTTAGCCCCTTCTTACCACAAGACAAAGTGTAACTTTCATAAGGTCATCCTAATGGCCGGACTAGGGGAATGGGATAGATGTGCGGGATATAAGATGAAAAATGATAGAATGGTGGGAGCGGACGATGGCTCTGCAAATCCCCCTTGGTGGCTAACCAAAACCCATGAATACAGGCTTGCTAAGTCACCCCATCAATCACCCCAACAATGGTCAAGTGGATTAGTGTAAGATCCAAGCAATCATCAAAAATGAAAGGAACCTAATGCATATATAAGAAGGTTATAACGATCAAACATGACACATACCATGATACCTTGGACCAATTACCTCATGGAGCAAGAGTCCTCTCTGATGCAAGTCCAAGCCGATGGTGATGGAAGATTCTACTGCTGACAGGACAAATATGGCGAAGAAGAAGAAAGATGGGCCCTCCAGGTCCATGCTCAGGTCAATCCTGCTCTCAGTACTTCATGTCTAGGACCTATGGGCCTCGAGACATGACCTCCTAGTTATCCCTAGATATCGGGGATAACATCTGGCTCCAACTCGGGGACATGTGTTAACCGTAGAGCGCATGAGAACCTCAGCAATCTCTGGCATAACCTGTAGACCTGCTCACACTTGACAAGAAAGCATCAGCGATAAAAGGTGGGGGGGTATTTCCACCCCGCAACATAATACATGTATATGCAGTAATCACAAATGTAAATGGAAAGTGAAATACTTACCTGTACTTACCTGTTGGCTACATGTTGGTGTAGTCAAACAACCAATGAAGCCAATCCAATAACATTCCTCGATAGCTGCCTTTGTGCTTCATCATAAACCAAAACAACGATAAATCAAGCACAAAAATGTCATGAGTTAGAATACATGTCACATCATCGGGAAAGTCAGAATCTAAATCATCGAGGCGGGTGGGAGGGAGAAAATCCTGCCAAGTCCATTTCTGAGAAAAGTACTCAATCCTATCCAAGAAAGGGTCATGAAAAATACAAGGTTCAGAAAACCGACTAAAAGGGCCTGTAAACTGGTTACCTAGGACAACCTCAAATTCTAAATTCAAGGAAGGGATCGACAAAGATTTAGCAGATGACTAGAAAACTATCAAGGGAAAGTTGAAGAACTGATTGGAACTAACATTACCCAACCACCCTTTGGAGTCTAGGGTTTTCCCAGGAAGAAAATCAACATAAAAAGGGTATTTCCCAACCACACCTTTAATGGAAAAGCATGACAAAGTAATCACAGGTGGTTGGGGTGAAAAGTCATGAGAAACCTTCTTTAGGCAAACAGTGTCCTTACTTGTATTAAAATCTGAGCACAACGGTGGTTGGCTATCATCTTCATGAAAAGAGTCCAAATGCTCAGAAGGGTACTCATCAAAAATCTCAAGGTAAGACTGAAAATCATCAGAAAAATGAGGTACTAGGTCATCCTTGGTTTTTTGAAAGGTACAAGTAAGAAACTCATCTCCTTGTTTCCATTGGTCAGAAGTAGTCTGTTGTGACATTTGCAAGGGCAACAACTGGAAATGACTCTCAGTGTGTTAGATGGGATCCATGTCATAACCAACTATATCCCACCTATGTCTCCCAACATGTATGAACTCATCAATGTTATCAACAATGTCACTATCTGTGTCATAACATGCCGGGTTTGAAACATTTGAAAATTCATCCTCCTCGTCTTCTTTATCACAAGGCAACACATCATCAAAAACCAGGATAGGAGGGTAACTTATTGTTTCTTGTTGCGCAGGAACTTCGAGGACTTCGATGTTTTTGGCATGTGTCATTGTTTCATCCTCATATACTTCTTCTTTATCTTTGATTGCACAATAAGGACCATCAACTTCGTTCAAAGCTTTCTTTTCTCCTTCATTTTCTGAATCAAGGAACAAGGTGTCATTGACATCTTGAAATGGGATGCGACTAACCTCATCTTCTTTTTGTTGTGCAGGAGAAAAGAGCTCTTGGATTGCTTCATCAAAGGGAGGGGTACACATTGATACTTCATCATTTTTCTCAGGTTCCATCTCCTCAACCATGTCTTCAATCATCCTATGTTGAATGATGGTCTGCTTCCCTTCTTCTTGGAAATCATCAACGAGGTTTTCATGGGAATACAAACTTTCCATAGTAAGAGTACCCGAGGTGAAGAGGTCCTTTATCCCAGATGAAAAGATGTTTTGTTCAATTTCTTTAGCCATGCCATAAGCTTCATTGAGCGTCTTTGGGGCCCTTCTACGGAGGGGAAAACCTAGGTGTTCCAAGATCGCATGGGTATAAAGATGGACAACATACTCTTCTTTAGGACGATGGCTTGCAGGAATCTGATGCAGAGTGTCCTCAAACCTATCCTGAAAGTTGAATAGGGTTTCATTCTCAGTTTGTTTTATATGCTCAAAATTTCTTAGTAGTACTGAGATGTCTTCTAACTGAATGCCCCATTCTTCAAGAAAGACTTCTTCCAACTAGTTCATAGAGGTGATGCTGGCATTATGAAGGCTATCATACCACTTCTTAGCATTTCCATGAAGGGTGTTTGAGAAAAGTTTCATCACTACATCTTCAGTATCATCATTGGCAGGGTGGAGCATAAAGTAAGAATAAAATTCATTCATATGAAATTCATCTCTTTCCCCATTGTCACCGGTGAATTTAGGGAACCATCTCTTGGAGATTGGGGGAATTTGTCTTGGGTATCCTGAGATTTTTCTCATGTCTAAAGGTTTATAGTTCCCGGGATCCCATTGTGAATTCATTGTTGGCTTCATCATCAGTGGAGTCGCCAGATAGTTTTCTTGAAACTATCAAAGAATAGGGGGAAAAAGTTGTAGTGGAGTCGCCAGGTAAGATTGTAAGAAAAGGTCTTTGAGGCAAGGCTTACCAAAGGTTTTGTCGTTGAGGAAGACTGACTCAGTGTTCCCCGATGACGGCGCCAAAATGTTATCACTCAGTTTGTAGTTTAGGTCAAATAGTTGAAAGGTAAGGATCAAACTGGCGTAACATGAGCTTCCCCACCCACTGTCACCTCGATGGGGGGCTCTTTCTATTCAGGGTGGCTAATCCCAAGGGAGACGTCCCTAGTAATTTGGGGTTTTGAAAGGTCTAAGGTTTATGAGATCAAGGTGAGTTTCCCCTTCACAGATTACTGCGAAGAAGATAGTCAAGAGTGAAGAAATACCACAGTAGAAGCACATGTTTGCGAGACAAAGAAACAATAAAACTAATACATGCAAATAGTGGTTAATGCTTCAATTTTCAATGACTATCAATATGTAATACACATGAGCATAAATAATAGTAATTATTAACGAAGTCAATGATTACAATAAAGGCTATGGCTTATAATACTACTTCTCAATAAATACAGAATGATATAGCATCTAATGGAAATGATTAGTCTTTTAATCAACACAATGCATTAAATGTCATTAAATGCTAAAATATAATAGGCTTGCTACGTCACTATGCTTACTAGAGGTGACATCAGCTTTATTCTATGGTTAGTTTGGTAGACCAAGAGATGGACGTTTTGCAAAATAGGCTAATGGAAATTATCAACTCTTAATGTCTATCACTTAGATGACTAAGCCACAACGTTTTACATCAACCAATAGCTCAAAAGAGGCATGACGTCATCATCAAATTAGGGTTAGTGAGACATTAGGGTTAGTTAGGGTTTCCAATTTAATAAGCTTGAAAGAGTTATTTTGGCACAAGAAGCTCAACGTTGGATAGTTAGACTAGTGCCTTAGGGTATTATGGAGTCAAGAAGCAAGGCTAGGTCTCGGGAGAATCTAAATCTAAGGACAAGAGAGTTAGGTTTTATGGTGTTGCAATGGCAGGGCCATAGAGTCAAAACCCTAAGGGGAGGAGGCTCATTCCGATGTTGCTTAAGCAAGGCCTCATGCTCCTCCCTCTTTCCTTAAAAATCCTTGGCAAAAACGGCTAGCTTCAAAACATAAATCTAAGGATGAAAAAGTGTTGCAAGAGAAAGGCCCTTCAAACCCTAAAAGTCAAAACCTTGGGTGTAAAATCAATTAGGCCTAGGACGTCTTCTTTTTTCAACTTATGTTCAAAATCTAACTCAGAAAAAGAGGAATTAGTGTAGAAACGGCTAGGCTATATTCTCCTTAATCAAATGGATAAACAAGTTTTATATCATGGGGACATATAGCAAGGACCTACTTGTGTGCTTGCTACCTAGGGTTTCAATGATTAAGCAAAATAATAACAATGTAACAATAAATGCAAGAGATTTAACCTACAACCATTCAATTAAGAAGTTTTGCATGAGAAATACACTTACAAATCAATGAAGAGCTTATCAAACCCTAGTTGTAAACCTTCCAATCATAGAAAACACCATAAACATGCCAAAGATGATCCTCCACAAGCGTAGCGCCTCACTTCCAAGAGAAAAATACCAAGACAAAAGACTAAAATGATTCTCTCACAAGAGAGTGAGTTGTGTTTTTTTAAAAATGAGGTCCAACGTCCTCTATTTATACCAATCTTATGACCTTTAATTGCAAAAATAGCTCATTAAAACAACCGACAAGGCTGACTAACAATATTACACTGTTTGTCACATTAAATGCTAAAAATGTCACAATATGAGCTCAAAAGGAAGACGTCAGGCCCCTCTGAGGGAGGCGTTGGCCCTTTTTGGGCAAGATCAGCATTCAGGAGGCAAAACGTTGGCCCTTCTAGGGATCTTGCATGCTGCCACATGTGCCAAATGATGCCAGCACACTGCCACATGCTCCAGAAAATGTCCAGTTGCCGCACGTGATGTCTTGTCCATCAAAAAACAATCGTCTCATCTGGAGTGGGTGATCCCCCCTAGGCCGGGCTCTGCCAAAATGTCCTGGGTAGGGATGTCCTTCTTCTTCCTCGTGCAATGGCTCATCACAACATTGTCCTGCCTCTTCCATTCCAGCAACCATCTGATGGGATCTTCAGCCCCATGGAGGTCCGAACTAGTCATATCCCCATGTGTACCGGTCCTCTGGCACCTGTCCGTCGGGTATGGTCCTGCACATCAAAAAATACGCCCTCCATTGGCTCATCAGTCCTCGGGATCATAGCAATGTCAATCATATTTCATCATTAAATTTATCAAATACATACATGAAATCCATAGCATATCATCTAAGAGCTCAAAGACATTACACAGATCTACTATACAAAGCCGAAGAAAACCAACAGAATAACCTATTGGGCTAATACCCACAAGAGAAGGAAATCTTCCTCAGAGGATCATTCAAGCCATGTTTTATGAGGTGATATGTTCTAGGGATGTCCAGTCACAGTAATACCAAGGGCAGGTGTTGTCTGTGGGTGCCTTTGTAGGAGGCGAGCTGTACCCGTCATGGATGCATTTTTTCCAAGCCCTTTATTGCCTTTATTTTTCATTTATTTCTTTTCTTTCTTTTTTACTTCAAGGTCTGACCAGAGGACACTGCCTTGCCGTGGTGACCAGAGCTGACAGTGTTACCCACTGGTATCTTCACAGAAATGATAAGTCTGGCTTGTGATGAGACCTCCTTTCCCTTGGCCATGCAACCAAAGGTCACTGCCCTGGCATGGTGACCAGATGATGGCAATGTCATACTGTTGGATACCTATGAACATAATGGGATGGCTCGTGATGAGACCTCCCATCCTCTTGGTTAGGTCTTGTTTTATTATTTTTCTTAGGGTCCCTTCAGTTTCTCATCGAGAGGCCTTTTATTGCCTTCTCGGGGATCCCCCGGGCGAAGCATCTCTAGGTTTCATTTCTTATGGCTTTTATCTTTTGCCAGCTGCTTTTACCCCCTGGGCCTTTAGCCCCTTCTTCCCACAAGACAAAGTGTAACCCTCAGAAGGTCATCCTAATGGCCAGACTAGGGGAATGGGATAAATGTGCGGGATATAAGATGAAAAATGATAGAATGGTGGGAGCGGACGATGGCTCTGCAAATCCACCTTGGTGGCTAACTAAAACCCATGAATACAGGCTTGCTAAGTCACCCCATCAGTCACCCCAACAATGGTCAAGTGGATTAGTGTAATATCCAAGCAGTCATCAGAAATGAAAGGAACCTAATGCATATATAAGAAGGTTATAATGATCAAACATGACACATACCATGATACCTTGGACCAATTACCTCATGGAGCAAGAGTCCTCTCTGATGCAAGTCCAAGTCAATGGTGATGGAAGCTGCTGCTACTGACAGGACAAATCTGGCGAAGAAGAATAAAGATGGGCCCTCCAGGGCCATGCTCAAGTCAATCCTGCTCTCGGTACTTCATGTCTAGGACCTGTGGGCCTCGAGACATGACCTCCTAGTTATCCCTAGATATCGGGGATAACAGGCCACAATGTTCTTCTTCCGCTTGACATACTCTATGTCAAAGTCAAATGCTTGTAACTTCGTCACCCATTTCCGTTGGCACTCACTAAGGTCGTTCTTCTCAAGGAAATATTTCAAACTATTGTGATCGGTCTTGACCACGAATTTGCAGCCCACCAAATATTGTCTGAACTTGGTCAAGGCATGCATGATTGCCAACATTTCCTTGTCATAAATGGAGTACAACCTCTCATGTTGACGAAGCTTTCGACTCTCGAATACAATGGGGTGTTCTACCTGCATCAAAACTGCCCTGATCCCTTCATCGGATGTGTCACACTCTAGTACAAATGGCAAAGTGAAGTTTGGTAGTGCCAACACTGGACAAGTGCCCATGACTTCCTTCATGTGATCAAAGGCTTCTTGTGATTTCTCGGTCCATATGAAGGCCCCATGCTTGTTAAGATCTGTCAGCAGTGCTCCAAGCTGAGAAAAACCCTAGATGAACCGCCTGTAATAGTTGCACAGCCCGAAGAAGCTCCTCAATTCTATCACATTTTTGGGCGTCAGCCAATCCAGAATGGTCCTAATCTTCTCTTGGTGCATTTGTACCCCCTGTGCACTGATGATGTGGCCTAAGTAAAGCAGCTCTGTCATACCAAACTCGCACTTGGACTCTTTGGCATATAATGACTGTGCCTCCGTGATGCTCAATACCTCATCCAAGTGCCTCATATGCTCTTTCCATGATCGTCTATAGACCAAAATGTCGTCGAAGAAAACCAAGACTGATTTGCTTAATTGATCCCTGAATATATGGTTCATGCAAGACTGGAATGTAGCGGGTGCATTGGTTAGCCCAAATGGCATAACCAGGAACTTTAAGTGTCCAAAATGACATCAAAATGTCGTCTTCTCTATGTCCTTCTCTCAGATGTTGATTTGATGATATCTATAGTGTAGATCAATTTTTGAGAAGAAGACAGCCCCATGAAGTTCATCCATCAACTCATCAATGCGTGGGATAGGGTACCGGTTCTTGATGGTTTCCTTGTTCAAGGCTCGGTAATCAATGCACATCCTCATGGTGCCATCCTTCTTTAGAACTAAGACAACTGAAGAAGCAAATGGGTTGTTTCTCGGTCTGATTTGTCCCATCGCCAACAATTCCTTGATTGCCTTCTTTATCTCATCCTTGAACCTCCTAGGATGACGATAGGGGGGGGTGATCATAGGTTTGGCCCCCTCCTCCAACTCAATAGTGTGCTCAAACCCCCTGTCAAGTGGTCTCCATGGTGGAATTTCCTCAAAGACCTGCTGATGTCGTCCCAATAAATTTTTGATCTCTGTATGGTATTGTTGTCGACCTTCTGAATCCTTCTGAGTAGTGATCAAGCATTATGCGGCATATGCTACCTCCCCATGTCTGAATATCCTCTCCATCCTCTTGGCTGAAACTGTTTTGGGTGCTCTTGTCGACATGCCTCTTAGAACAAAGTTGTTCCCATCCTAATCTCTGAATCCCATTTCCAAGGTTTGGTAGTTGGTAGTGATTTTTCCCAAGGTAATCATCCACTGAACTCCTAACACCACATATATGTCCGATAGATCAACCACATAAAATGTGTCTCTCATTATGTAGTTTCCTAACTTCATCTCTAAGTTTGGAACTCTGTCTAGACACTCTAGTGTGTGACCATCTACTACCGCAACATCAAACCCCTCAAAATCCTTTGTTTGAAGTGCCTGTCTCGATACTAGTGAAGCGTCAATGAAGTTGTGGGTGGTCGCACCATCTATTAGGGCGATTGCCCATTTCCCCTAAATAATCCCTCTGATACGGAGGGTATCATACCTGGGAACCCCAGAAAGGGTTGCTATGACTCCTCCCTTTGTTGGTTTCCTCCTGTTAGCCTGCTCTGGCAGTTGTGGGACTACTAGAGGATGGGCTCCTGCCGGTGTCGGTGGTCTATGGGGAGGTTTCTCCTCTGCTGGTGCCGACTCCTCCTCTGAACTAGTGGATCCATTGTCCTGCTCCTCCTCCTCATTGTCCACGATGTCTACTACTACCTCAATCTAATGAATCTCTCCCTTTCCCATGCACCTGTGGCCTAGGACCCAAGGATCTCTGCAGCTGAAGCAAAGCTTCTTCCTCATAAGATCTCGCCTAGTCTCATCATCCAACTTCTCCTTGCCCTTCCATTCTCTCTGAATGGCTTCCTGTCTCGATCCCTTTGGGGCAAAAATGGTTTGGAGAAAGTTTTAGTCTTTGGCACTGATTCTGCCAGATCTCGAGTGCGAAGGATGGCATCTTGCAAAGTGGGAGGCATGTATGCCTTCACCCATCCTCTCATAGGCTCTATGAATAGCATGATCAACTTGGGCTCTGATATATCTATCACTGCCACAACTACCCACTGAAACTATGTGATGAACGCCTCTACTGTGCCAGTTTGTCTCAATTAGGCTAGATCCCTTAAGTGTATCTCGAGATCCTTCCTGTCAAACCTGTCCATGAGCCTATCTGTAAACTCCCTATAGGAGGTGATGCGACTGTGACCCAATGCCACTAGTCCATGATACCACCACTTGTGTGCCTCACCCTCCAAGTGTAAGGTTGCGAAATTGATGGCCTTTATCTCAGTCATTTGGTTGAGCTTGTAATATGTGTCTAGCTTCTGTACCCAAGCTCTGGTAGTGTATTTGGACGATCCGTCGAAAGAAGGGATGGTGAGTTTCCCAACTTTTCAAATGAAATCGAGGTTATGCCCCTGCTATTGTTGTGGTCCTCCCCTCTACGGCTCTCTGGGGAGGTTCCTGAGTTTGAGTCCATAGTACTCGACTAAGGTCATGTCCTGATGGAAGTCACGACCCAATGTTGTGTACTCCCTCCTATACTTTGCAATGTCGTCGGCATGAGTGGGTGTTCTCTGTGCTATCGGTGGTGGTGCTGCTACTGAGGGTGCCCTCTGGAAACTGGGAAACAAGGGTCTAGGAATCCTACTTGCAGAGGTATATGTGCGAAAGGGTAACTGGGGTCTACTGCTTGCTCTTAAGGTCGCCTGTGCTGCGTGCGGGACTTGTGTATTTGGGGTGCCCACTCTAGCCAATTTATCAACCACTTGTGCCAAGGACCGAGACATGGTCCATTGACTAGCTAACATATCGTTGATAACCTGCATGAAATATGCCTCTGGATCTACGGGGGCCTTTCCACTGTCCTCTGGTCGCTCATATATGTCTCCTAGCATCCTCTCTACCTCGCGCTCAGCCTCACGCTCTGCCCTTCTCTCTGCTTCTCTGTCTGCCTCTTCCTCTTCCTCTGAGCTAGAAGGAAAAGGGGGAAAATCAGGCCTATGCCTTCTTTCCTGATGCTTGTTGTAAGTGACATATTCATCACCTACGTGTTCACGGCCCTCTGAATCTTCTTCTGCACTCATTGTCTTTAGTCACGGGCTGGCAGGACTAAAGCTCTGATACCACTGTAATGTTCCTGACTTGGCTAGTCTAGGAAATGTTGCTAATGCATGTGTAGGATCAAAGGTTTACAACATATAAATGATCATACAAATAATAAATGCGACAAAGGACTGTAAAGTTTGTATTATGATATCTCTATGGATTATAAAATGGTTGAATGCGGCTGAATAACTGACAATACTCGACTAGATCAACATACAAAGGATCTTAGATGGAATATAAATAAGCAACTGCGATGGAATAAAATAAAAACACTTGGTTAGATCAAAAGACAAAAGGATCTTAGCCATAATACAAATAAGCAACTAAAGATAATACCTGGAATATGGGAGCACTGTGGAATCAATGAAGAAGGATGGAAGACCTGGATGATCTTCCTGGTGAGTAGGGTGTGTCTTTCAACACTGAAATCAACCAACTGGTGTCCTCCTCCTGGAATACACTGAACTATCTCTCCTGAGATGCGCCTCTTCTCCTCAATGACAAGTCATAATCTGCATAATCCTAAATTAGGTCGCTGACCCTTCCTTTACAGCTTTCCAAAACCCTAAATCATGTTGAAACTCTAATTCACTATTGATTTCCAAAACCCTAAATCATGCTAAAACCCTAATTCACTGTTGAATTCCAAAACCCTAAATCACTGCTGAAACCTTAATTCATTGTTGACTTCTATTTTTAGTTGATAATGACTTAAAAGTTCTTTTAACCCTTTTTAGCTCAATGTCACTTTCCGAATATAACACCTGTGACTGGAGTGACCTCTAGTAACCCTGTTTACCCCTCTTTGGCCCTGGCTATAGTCTAACAGAGCGATTTAGACCATTAAGCCTCCTCTCTGGAGCTCCTATTTGGAAAGGGACATTACACAGGGACCATAAACAACAAAGATAGGAGCAGACCTATATATAGAGGCGGCCCAACAAATACAATTTTTAGATCAACATTTTATACAAATACAAATTTCTTATTTCTTATACCAGAAGGTGGAATTCCTATGTAGCTTCCGTGGTTCGATTCTTCTCAGACCCTCGGATGGGAAATCGTGGCACAATCCACGCACTGGAATGGAGCACAGGCATGGATGAGGCGATGGAAGAGGATGTCGTGTAGGCGATGGACGAGCATGGGCGGTCATGGCCACTTCTGGTGAAGGAAGTGACAGTGGCGGTGGTGCTCCTGCTGCAGCAGCTAAGCCAGAGGTCGGTGGACCGACAACCAATAGTGAGTGTGGTGGTGTTACCTGCAGAGGATTCCCATTGAGTCGGCGTGGGCTAGCGATAAAAGGTGCATGACTAGAACAACTCTGGCAGCAATGGGGATTCTAGGTTTTAGTGGGTGGTCTAGTGTTACTTGTAGCAATCACAGGGATGAGTGGTATCAGCTCAGACCGCTAAAACAGATTATGTTCTGGCGGGTGGCCCGTGTTATTTATTGTAATTACTCCATCACTATCATAGATGGACAACTTACATTTTAGAGTTGTGGCAAGTGTCTTTAGTCTATGACAAGTGTAGGACATTTGGCAGCTCACCAGAGAGCCATAATTCTGAAAGTTAAACATTTAATGTTTCAAATTAAATGTGCTTCTTTCTTATCATGTTTACCAAATTTCAATCCTCTAATTTCTTAAATTTGAAGCTTTTTACCTCATTATAAGACCAAATAATAAAGCCTCAAAACTAAAAGCTTAAAACAAAATATAAAATACAGTTAGATAATGATATGAAAATCTTAAAAATTTGGTTAAACTTCTTGATTTGCATGCAATACTAATTGAAGGATGAAAAATAGATTACTATTAGTCCCTACCCCATAAAAGCAGGGGCTAATAAGGAAACATGAACGTAGGTGTGGAAAACTTTAGCTTAAACTCATCACATAGACTTTGAACCTTCTTCAATATTTCCTTCCATGTTTAACATTGATAGTTTGGTTTTTGTATTTTTCTACTTATATTTTGATGGCATCGTTGAGGGTTCAACATTATCTCTTCTCATCGTCAGGTTGAGAGAAGATTGGGGATATTCTTTTCTATCACTTTAACCCATACGTTTACCCTTGTAGCTTGGTATATACGGACAATCCTCTTTCGATTGTTAGAAATTAAAAATAAAATTCTTACTCACCAATGGTATTGATATCATACGAAGCTCCTCCATGGTATTGATATCAGACGAAGCTCCTCCATTGTAAATATTTTGCATGGTTACTTGTTCACTCATGTTAGTTCATTCTTCGACATTTGGGAAGCCCCTTTCTTCATTGTCACCATGTTTCTTAACATTTTTAATCCCATTGCATTTGCTTTATTTTTCAATTATATCAATTTTTTAGTATATTCTTTTTCAAATAATTTTTTTTATTTCAA
>ML787702.1:192971-208313 GCA_009831015.1 Picea engelmannii | reverse complement strand
AAATTCAAAATAACAATTTATTGTCTCATATTTGATTTCTCAAAGTTGATGGAAAAAAAAATGGCAAAGTTAACTTGTAATGAAATAATGTTTTGTATGACTGGCTGCCAGGTAAGTGCATCCCCCAACTGGAAAAACCTCCTCTGTATCACATTAAATCGACTAGGGTGGGGGAACACACCCAGTTTATGATGGAACACGCCCTGATAGGCAAATTCCTGGGACTCTGGCCGACTGAGAGAGATCTCACTCACTGGATTAAGGAATGGTGGAACCCTAAAGGAGATTATGAGGTCCAACTCAGCTCCAAGGGCTTTTTCACAATCATTCTATATAACATTGAAGACAAAGACAGAATATTTGACAACGGGCCATATTTTTACAACTCAGCAGGCTTATTTCTCAGATTATGGACCGATAGATTCAGTCCCGAACAAGAAGACTTCACAAGAGCTCCGGTCTGGATCAAGCTGTACTCCTTGCCACAGGAATTCTGGCTGGAAGAAATACTCATCTGCATAGGAAGCACCGTGGGGCAGTACGTTAAAGCTTCAGAAGCCACAAGATCAAGAAAGTACACTTCATATGCCCGTATCTGCATCTACATGGACATATCGAAAGCTTTGTCGGGATCCATCACACTGGAATACCAGGATGATGATTGGAGCCAAACAATTGACTATGAACATATACCCTTCCGATGCCGGAAGTGCCATGAGCACGGTCACCTTTTCAGAGATTGTCCCTTGAACACCTCAGCACCCAAACCCTCTGAAGCTAAGTAGAAAGACGGATTCACCAGTGTTACAAGCAGGCGAAAGACTCCCTCAAAAAAGCAGAACCAGAAATCGGTCCCAAAGGTCCCATCCAAGAACTCTTTTGATGCCCTGAACCAGCAACCGACAGAGAAGGACGCACAGAACCCCCTACAATCACTAGCGCAAGAGAAAGGCAAAAGCCCTGCAGGGCCACACACTTCTCAACCAACAGGAACAACCCAGTCTACACAATCAGGTAGGGAGGAAGACACCAATATGCTCATGGATGAAATAGACCTGGCAGAGATTGACCTAGAAAAACTGGAAGAAGCACTCAATCAAAAAGACCTACAGCACATACCAGTAGAACAGCTCAGGAAGGTGCACAAAGTGTTTACTAACTCATCTGTGGGCTCCACAGCTAGGTTGGGCATTTTTCCAGATCCCACTCCCGAGCCCAAAAAACTCACCAAGGAAAAAAAAAGGCGTGGCCGCAAACCAACCCAACAACTCATCAAGGAAGCAGGGCACCTAATGATCAACTCTGGTCAAATACAGAGGCTCTCGGAGGGATACCTCCACCCCCCTCCACCATCCTCATGATGAAGATAATTTCTTGGAACATTAGAGGTCTTAATGGAAGGTCCAAGCAACGGATCCTCCAAGAATGTATTAAAACAGAGAATCCAGATATCCTATTACTGCAAGAAACCAAATGTGCAGGCAGGGAGGCAGAAAATATTTTTCGAAACAGCTGGAGAAATGGGGATTTCCTCTTCCAGGACTCAGTGGGTGCTGCTGGGGGTTTGGCCATCCTCTGGAACCTGCAATCAGTCACACTGCTTCATCCCTTCTCCACCAGAGATACCTTAATAGCTCTCTTCAAATATGTAGCCTCCTCAAAGGAAGGGGTCATAACAAATGTTTATGGGCCGCAGTCTACTCAAGACAAGGAAAGATTCATACAATCCCTTCATTACATTCAAACACTAATACAATCACCGAACTGGATAATTGGAGGTGACTTCAATATAATCCTAATGCTGGAAGAAAAAGTAGGAGGATCAAAGAGACTGGAGCAGGACAACGGAATGTTCAAAACCCTAATAGAACAACTAAACATGGTCGATATAGAAACCCGGAATGGAATCTTTACATGGTCTAATAAGAGAACAAGGCACCATCATGTGGCATGTAGGCTGGATCGCTTTCTAATATCTGAGGCCCTACTTGAAAGTGAACAGGCAGTGGAAGCAAATATTATGCCAAAAACAGGGTCGGACCATTGGCCTATAGTCTTCCGCATGGACCCGGGATTCCCCCCTAGGCCCAAACCCTTCCATTTTGAAAAGTTCTGGCTCTCTCACCCAAATTTTCATCAGCTAGCTCACACCTGGTGGGCCCAGGCTGAAATAGAGCACGACACTCACATGTACAAGTTCCAGCAGCGCCTCAAAAATTTCAAGCTACACCTAAAGCGATGGAACAAATCCACCTTTGGAGACATTATCCTCAGGAAAAAGGAAATTGAATGTCAACTTGAAGAGCTCCAGCGAAATTTTATAGCAGGATCCCGTCCACAGAACTTAGCGCTGGAAGAGGATCGATTAAAGATGAACTTAGAGACCTGTAGAGAGCAAGAAGAAATCCTATGGAGGCAAAAATCCAGGATCCAATGGCTTAAGGAAGGGGAGCGCAACACAAAATTCTTTCATAGGGCGATGACACACCGCAGATACATTAATCACATCTCCCATCTGGAGGACGAGCAAGGCGTCCCAATTAGAGAACATGACCAAATAGAGGCTATGCTTAACTCCTTCTATCAAGATCTCCTCACAGAGAGCAGCGCAAACAGGGAGGAGGCCGTCCAAAAAGTTACCCAGCACATACCAAAGCTGATTACTTCGGAGCAGAACATTGCACTAATGAGACCTGTTGCTCAGTCTGAGGTAGACTCAGCCATCAAGGATATGCCCCCAGGAAAAGCACCAGGTCCTGATGGTTTTACCACGGACTTCTTCCACCATTGTTGGGACATGATCAAGGAAGACGTTTGGCTAGCAGTAGAAGAATCCAGATCATCTGGGCAAGTTCTTTCTGCCTTAAATGCAACCTTCATCACTCTTATCCCCAAGGAGGAACGGGAAAAACACCCGAAGCAGTTCCGACCAATATCCCTATGTAATGTTATATACAAAATAATTACAAAGATTATTGCCAATCGCCTCAAACCGCTCCTGCCTTTTATCATCTCTAATGAGAAAACTGGCTATGTGGAGGGGAGGCAAATTATGGACAGCGTCATACTAGCCAATGAGGTTATTCACACATTAAAGACGAGCAAAACACCAGGTATGCTCATTAAACTCGATCTCTCAAAATATTTTGACAGGTTAAGATGGCAATATATGAGGTCGGTTCTAGAATCCTTTGGCTTCTCGATTCTCTAGGTTGATTGGATTCTCAAGCTCACCTCCTCTTCCTTTTTCTCAATCCTTCTTAATGGCTCACCCTCCCAACCTTTTCGTCCCACCAGGGGTATCAGGCAAGGTGACCCTCTCTCCCCTTTCCTCTTTATAATTATGGCGGAAGGCCTAGGTTGATATCTAAAGACGGTGGTCCTTGAAGGCACGCTCATCATGTTGCCAATCCATAATCTTCATCCGGCGCCCTCGCATAGCCAGTTTCTCGACGACACCCTCCTTATGAGCACTCCCACGGTCAGAGAGGCCACCAAGCTCAACACAATTCTCTCTGACTTCTCTGATGCGTCAGGCATGCTGCTCAATCTGGACAAATCCAAACTCTACTTCTTCAACACGCCAGCCTCGGTTCAGGCCCACCTATCTCGGCTCCTAGGCATTGCCAGAAGCTCCCTCCCTTCCACCTACTTAGGCATCCCCCTAACCGGTGAGTCGGCGAGATCTATCTCATGGGACAGCCTGCTATTATCCATAGCTAACAGGTTGAACAGCTGGACCTTAAGACCTTTGAACATAGCGGCTAGAGTGGTTCTGCTCAAATCAGTCCTGCAGGCACTACCTACTTACCTTTTTACTGCTCTAGCTGCACCCATCTTGGTCATCAAAGCAATCAGAAGTCTCCAACGTAACTTCTTATGGAAGGGACACCACAATAATAAGAAATGGGCCCTCGTTGGTTGGGATAAATTATGCAATCCAAAAAAATTTGGAGGTCTGGGGCTTCGTGACCCGGGGAAAATGAACCAGGTCATGGGAGCCAAGATGTGGTGGAGGTGGTTGCAACATCTGCATGAACTCTGGGCGTAGCTCTGGAAGAAAAAGTATGCACCGAACGTTCAAACTGACCAACTAATCAGACTCAATGAACAGAGGCAAGGGTCCAATATCTGGAATACCGCCTGGCGAAATCGATCCCTAATACAGCAGCATGCCTTCTGGGAGATAAGAAATGGTGAAAGTGCAATATTCTGGCAGGACTCATGGAAACAGATGCCCCCTCTTGTTGAAATGGAAAGCCTCCAACCTCTTAAGCTCAAGCTACAGCAGCAAGGCCTCAAAAGGGTTAAGGACTTTTGGCTCCCAAACCAAGCAAGACTGGCTTGGAGACAATGGAAACTCAGCAAAACAGAGCTTTAGATTACGGAGGATGTTGACCTGCTACCGTGGCAGGAATGTTTGCTACACAGGAAGATTCCACTTAAAGAAGGAGCGGATTTAATCCGTTGGGGGCACTCCACCTCAGGTACTTTCTCAGTCAAAGAAGCTTACCACCTTCTTTTGAATTTCCCAAGTCAAGCCATCGAACCAATCTAGAGCAGAGTTTGGCAACCTTTTCTCTGGCCCAAGGTTTCCCTTTTCCTCTGGCTAGTGGCTCAAAACCGCATCCTCACTTGGGACAACCTCCTTAAGAAGGGCTTCACCGGCCCCTCTAGATGCCCCCTTTGCCAACAAAGTGAGGAAACCATGGAACACCTCCTCAACATGTGCCATTACATTCAGCAGATATGGGATTTGGGAGCTCAAGCTATGCGACGCTCCCAGCAGAATCGTGGCAGCATTCGGGACACCCTGGTCAATTGGGAAACATTCTCTTTCCACAACCCAATTCTCAAGCGCATCTAGCAGCTGCTCCCGGGCTTTACACTTTGGGCGATCTGGAAAGAAAGAAACCAGATGATTTTCAACTCCAAACCGTCCCCCTCTACCAGCACCTGGGAAAGAATAAAGCGGCTCATCCGTGAAACCATTCTTAGCAAGGCTTGGAGTCACGAAGATACTCAGTGCAAGCTTGAGGAGGAGCCTATTTTTGAAGGCTGGAACCTGCGAAGGTGCATACAAACTCAGGGGAAGATCAACAGGAAGAGTGACAGCAGTCCCTCGGATTCCCCCCCNACGGAGCCTCTAGGGGGAACCCTGGGCCAGCTGGCTATGGAGTCGTCCTTCGGAACCACGTAGGCTAGATTATCCACTTGACTGCGGGTTTTCTGGGAGAAAACACGAACAACGTGTCTGAGCTCACAAGTCTTTTAAGAGGACTCCAGGTCGCGGTCAAACACCAGTATCACTGGCTGATCATTGAAGGAGACTCTCAAGTAATAATTCAACTCATTTCGAAAATCCTTCACGGTAAGCCTCCCGGGCGGATTTCCCCTAGCTGGAGACTCTCCGGGCTCCTGGAATATTTTGGGGCTTTCATCCACCCCAACTTGACTCTCATACCCTCTCACATAAAGCGCGAGGCCAACAAGGTTGCAGACCACCTGGCTAACACAGGAATTGATTCAAAGGAAGATCTCATTTACTGGCAGGCCAACATTTCCGAAGAGACGTCCCTCTCTCTGCGATGCAAAGACCTCGCTAGCAGAGACTTCCCTGCCCCGGATGGGGTGACACGAGGCACTGAGGCGGTGACACTGGGACATGCACTAAGTGCAGGTTTAATTGATGTTGGCTGCCACCCACGCATTAGTATTAACAATGGTGGACGGCCATAGCAGGGATCATACGAAAGCGAGGCTCCCTCGCGCGACCATTTACACCTCTCGCGAGTTCAGATCGGACATGGATTTGGAAGGATAGATGACGCTGGAGCCTAGTTATGGGTTTTATTTTGAGCCAGGACAGAGAGGGTTTGCTATGTTCTTCGCTTGGACGTTCACCATTTCTTCTCTGCACTTTGTTGAGGCCTTCCAGGGTTTTTTGTTTTCGGGAAAAACTCGTCTGAGATGGCTTGGTCGCGTTTTGCACTTGCTGTCGTTCTCGTCTGGGACTTTCAGTCCTGCGCTGCATCCTCTTGGCACCTGCATTCACCACCCGGTTTCAATGGTTAGAGAGCGTGCCAAGCCTCGTCGGGGCTCTGCCTGGGATGCCCACAAGGCGCAGCGTCACAGGAAGAAGCAATTGGAGTGCGCTCTAGCTTTGGCGTCCTCCATTCTTCGCAAAAAGGCTCGAGCTGAGCGGCGGTTGTTGCTTGACACTATTGCTGAGAAGAGGGCTGGCTGCAGTAGGGAAGGTCTGATTTCTAATGTGAGAGATGTAAGGGAGGCCGAGTCCGAGGTTGCGCTTCCCACCTGCATTGTGGAGGAGGACCCGTCCATGGGTGACATACTTTGCATTGAGGAGCCACGAGCCATGGAGGGCCTCGTGCGAGCTTTGGCCATAGAAGATGACTTCCCAGGATGCATAATTGAAGAAACTCCCTGGCAAGGAGACTTACCATCGTTTCACGCTGAGAAGATTGTGAATACTGAGGTTTGCGTGGAGCAGAGGGAGGTAGCGGATGACATGGATGAGGCTATGGATTCAGGGATTGCTCCTCGTAACGGCTTGGGTGGCGGATTGCATGGTTCTCTCCTCAGCGACGAACACCTGACATTGGTCTTTGAGCTCCGTAGCCACTTGGCGGACATGGAACTTAGGACGCTCCTCATGAGCCAGCGTATAGAAATTCTCCTTGGCACGTTCTCCGGCGCTCCAGCTCAGCGAAAGTGTCCCCTGTGCGCGCAGGAGTTTGCTATTCCGGCAGGGTCCACTTGGCAAGCGGGTGAAGGCGATGGAGCACCGAGTGACTAGGTTTTATCGTTTCCTGGTTTTTGTTTACTACTTTTTTGTTCTATGTACTCCTGGACCATTAGCACCTGTCCTGGTATCAGCTATCAATTATATATGTATTATTGCTAAAACTGCTATCATCCCCTCAGTTATGCTGGTTTCCGGATACCGGCAGCATTTTGGTGGTTTTTAGCCATGACTCTATATTTTTGTCTAAGTTTTGTGCTTATCTAATATAGAAGGTACTACCCCCCTTTTTTATTTAAAAAAAAATAAAATAAATAATGTTTTGTATGGTCTCATTTTTACAATGCATTAAATTAAGCATCAATCTCTTAAATATTTTTCTACTATGTATTAATTTAAATGTTTCATTTTATGTTCACTGTAAAAAATATGATTCTATTGTCAAAAACTTGCAAAGTTAACTAGTAATGAACCAATGTTTTGTATATTCTTATTTTTACAATGCATTAAATTAAGCATCAAACTCTTAAAAATATTTTTTTGCTATGTATTAATTTAAATGTTTCATTTTATGTTCACTATGGACTCTCAAAAATATGTTTCTATTGACATATCATCAGATAATTTTGGTAGAATAATTTTAGCAGATTTATTTTATATTAAAAGATTTAATTTTTTCTAGTTACTAATGATCATGTTGGTTACATAGATGCACTTAAACAATAAAAAAATTAAAAGAAAAAATAAAAGAAATATATGCATATGAGATCTACTAAATAAATTGGTTTACATAGATGCACTTAATTAATAAAAAAAACTAAAGGAAAGATAGACATATGAGATCATAGATGCACTTAACTAAAGGAAAGATATACATATGAAATCTGTTAAATAAATTGGTTACATAGATACATTTAAATAATAAAAATAGCTCAAGGAAAGATAGAGATATGAGTTCTGTTAAATAAATTGGTTAAATAGATACACTTAACTAATAAAAAAAACTAAATGAAAGATAAGCATTTGAGATGTTAAATAAATTGGTTACATATATGCACTTAACTAAAGGAAAAACTAAAGGAAAGATAGACATATGAGATCTGCTAAATAAATGAAAAGAAAAAATTAAAGTAAAATAATACAAGAATGTGTTGTTATTTATCTAAGAATATACAAAGTCAATAATACAAGAATGTGTTGTTGTTTATATATTTAAGCATATGCAAACTCAATAGATGGACAAGAAAAAAGTGAACTGTCAAACATACAAGATTGTATCATTACATATCTATTTAAGAATATATGATAGTAGAAAACATGTTAAACCATGCAAAACTTATTTGAGAATATATGGAAGTAGAAAACATTTTAAACCATGCAAAGCCTATGCTAGTTTGAACTGCACTAAAAGGAATACACTTTCATGATCTACCGATTTTCTTTCAGAAAACTTGTGTTTGATTTTAGAAGAAGGTAACCGATGTGGAATTCAAAGAAGGAGGTATGCATTCAAGCATTGTGTTTTAGACATGCCAATGAACAAAACATACCCCTTGTACAACTCAGATAACATGTATGAAAGAGAATTACATTAGGAAAACAATTTGTAGGCTATAGTTTAGTACTATTCACATAAACCCACATTTTTGTAAGGTTCTTCACTTAACTTTAGGCAATGTTGTATTAATTTCCTTAACTTTGTTAGAGAAGAGATCTATTAACTACAATTTAATTCACTTGACTTTAGACGAGGTTGTATCAATTTCCTTAACTTTGTTAGAGAAGAGATCTATTAATTACAATTTAATTCTAATGATTTTACACTTCTAAATAATTTTACATGAAAATCAACTTAATTATTAAAATGAAAATTCTAAATAATTTCAAATTTTAAATGTAAATCAACTTAATAATTAGAATGGATATATATATATATATTATTAGTAAAGTGTTATTACAACTAATGGAATAGATGTTTAAATTGTTTTTAGTTGTTAGTTCATATTGATTTAAAAAATGAAAAAAAAAATTACCACTTAAAGAAGACAATGTTCTCAAAACTAGGATAAAAGATATGTTTAACTCTTCTTTGATTGGTGCAATAATAATAAAAGTTTTATTCTCAAGATAGAAGAGATATCCAAATTAATTATAGGTAATGCTTAAATACAATGAAATCTTGAGATAGAAGAGATGTTCAACTCTTTTTTGGTTTGTGTGATAATGATAAAATAAAATGCTCAAAATGATGTGACAATAAAATAAAACCTTAAAATGGAAGAGATGATCAACTCTTCTTTAATTTTATCATGTAGTCATTAAAAAAATGCTAAAGCTAGAAGAGATATTCACCTCAAAGTTCATATACCCTTAATAAAATAAAATCTCAAAATGAAAGAGATGTTTTAAACTTTTCTTTAATTTTGAGAACAATAATTACAAAAAATATTAAAAATAAAAAAGATGTTCAATTCAACTTTAATTTATATAATGCTTATAAAATAAAATAAAATAAAAATCAGAATGAGTTAAAATTTAAAACAAGATATTATTACAATAGAAAATATAAATTTTTTTTTAAATTAATGGAATATTATTAAAATAAAATAGAAAAAAATACTATTGAAAAAAGTATGTGTTCAATGAAAATGGTGTTTAACAATATTTTAGTTTAAAATAAAATGCTCATACAAGAGATATACAACTCAATTTTGATTGGTGCAATGCTCATAAAATAATTTTGATTGGTGTAATGGTTGAAAAACACAGATAAAATATGGTTGAACCATAAATTTTATCTGTGTTTTTCAAGAATGATCTGGAGTTTTTTATACATACCCTTTTTATAAATATCCTATTTGGAAATATGGTTGAAGATAGTCAAAACAAGTCATCAAATTCTGGAATGTACTTTCAATGAAAAATAAAAAAAATTGGAATGTAAATGTGTCACTTGTTTAAAAACACAGTAATGATATTCCATCTTCAATTATTCGTTCATGATTGAATTTGAACATTTTTCATTTTCTAACTTTTATTTATTTATTGAACTTCTATTAACTTTATGCGTGCTGCACATACATACATCTGACTAGTAGTCTTGAAAGTGAACATGAGTATCGGTTTGATGGGTTTCTTGAAAAAATTATCCTTTCAATACAATGGATCATCTTTCATATATAAAACCGTTATCATCAAAATCTTCTAATAGCCTCATCTTTTGTTTCGTGCATCGCATCAAATAATATTTCACGTTTTCAGTGTTGTCTACAGGTGCAGCCATGAAAAAAACATCTCTTGCAAATAATTGGATATATTGGACAACAAATAATTCATGTTAGATTATCACACAAGTACATCTACAAGTTATTTGAAAAAAATTAAACATAAAAATTACCTTCTCTAACAAGATCAGAAACTCTATCGCCATCAACTGACACTATAGTTTCATTTGATTCCATCTCCTCTGAGCTTGCAAGTGGGATTTTCCCTTTTACATTAAGTTCGATATGTCTCCAAGATTTAACATATCCTGCATTTTCGTTCTCGCAAATATCTATGGATTGTGTGTTCTTTATGCAAATTAAACAAAAGCAAGACTTATTTCTTCTATCAAATGCAAACTGATTTTGAAAACGTTTTTTTTTAATTGAATGTATTTTTCGTGTCCCAGGTATTGTACTGGCGTCATATGGGATTGATCTATTTACATCTTCTATTCCAACATACCAAAAAAACCTGCAAAAGACAAGAACTTGTTAACTTGAAATCTCTCAAGAAAATGATTGAAGATTGAATATAAATTTGAACACGTTCAAATTTATATATCATGTGTACATACATGTAACATTTATACATATACACACCTATGCACATCCCTTGACGGATTATATTCATGGCTTAGTGACATTTTGCACCATTCAACAACTTGTTCAGCGGATTCAAATCGATCAGCATGAGGGTTCAGTTGATACCTTCAAAGTACTCGTGTTATACATATCCCTGCACCATCGTTCTCTCATTTTCCATGACCAGTCTCAAAAAAACTCCAACAATGTGTAATGTTTAATTTTTAATGAAGACGACATAACCAATAGAATGATCGTGAAGATTTGAACTGACTCACACACCTATCTAACCATATCCAATGTCGATCGAATATGATTTCGCGCTCTTTCAATGAATCATAAAATTTATCAAAACAATGTTGTACATAATGTGTGTTGTGTGCTCGATCATCACTTATATAAAAGTTATATTCTTTAATAACATGTCGATTTTCGTTGGTGCTTTCAATTTTATCAAGACTTCATTGAGCATGTCTATATAGAACGTGGGAAAATATCATGACTTGATCAGAATGATAATATTCGCTCTGTATTTCCTTTTGTGCAGCGAATGTATAATTCTCTGCAAAATCAACTACAAACAAAATTGTCCCTGGTGGAAACACTTCACAGGATTGTTTGAATTGTAGATCTTTCCATCGATATCTATGTGAATGCTTGTTGCATTTATAGATTTCTTCCTCAAACTTCTTCAAAAAATCTATCACTCAGATTTTATCTACCTTCAAATCAATCCTTTTAGAAATAACATTTGAAGAATGTGGAGCCGTGATGTTGATATATTCATATCTCTTCCAATTGACTCTTATATTATAAAATGATTTATCATTCATATCAATATGATACTTTGAATGAAACAAAATTAGATTTCCACAACGATCACATTTCTTTCCACCAACACATTTTGTTTTGTAAAATAAATCATCATCTTATCCTTCACATAGAATTTCAGATATAAAAACACAGAATGTGGAAGGAGGAGGTGAACCTGACCATAAAGTTTTACCAAAATCCAAAAAAGTGTCGTAATACAACTCAAATTTCAAATGATAACGACAACAACAAGTGTCATGAACAGTGATGGGTCTAACAAACCATGGTTTTTGTTGCACAAATGTATTGATGAAAATTTTAACTTCTTTGTGCTCTTCTTTAAACTTATTGAACAACTCGATTTGTGTCATTGACAATATATGGTTTGGATGTTCTTCATATTGTTTTCATGTTATTCTTCGTCACAACACATCCCTTGTATGTGGTGAAACACGAGATTCTTCCAACCAACAATTACGAGCCAATTCTTTAACATTTTATGCAAGTCTATCTTTGTAGGGTTGTTTAGAAATCATTGTCCAACAAGCCAATTCATCATTTACATCTATTTGCAATCGAAATTTTCTATGTTTGTGCAATGTTTTTCTTGACGTTTCCATCGGTTTTGTCATGTGTCGTGTCAAACGATCTTTTATATTGCTAAATGAAACAACTAATGTTTGTATTGCTCTACGTGCAACACAGACATCTTCTTTTTGAGATTTTCCAAAATCTTTTAATACACTAGTTATATTGTTAAAGACATTATGTTTCACCTTTGTATCATTTGTCGACTTTTGAATACCCAATAATGATGTAGCTTCTTTTAAATTTCTTGACTTCATTAGACAAAGTAAAAGTTGAGCTTGTACTGTTACTAATTCATCTTTGAAAAAAGTGTTATACATATTATTAGTTCAATATCTTAGATAATGCTTAGCTTTTTTCTTTCCAAATTTGTCAGTATCAACATTTTCTAATATTTCATCGTCAATGTTGATAGATTCTTCTGCATATTTCAATTTAAAGTTTATATTAAAAAACATAACCTAAACACAAATTCACTAAATTATATATACTTGAGTGTTCATCTTGTATTATCTAAATTTATGTACATACCTATAGGTGATTCATCTTCTGCTTCAATTTCGATTTCAATGCCTTCTGCTTCAATTTCGGTTTCAACGTCTTCTTTGAAATTATGAGACAAATCTATTTATGTTTTTTGAAAAACATCAAATTGTAATTACAATCAATTATATTATTTACAATATTTTAAATTTGAATTCTATACTTTGAATTCTGTACTTTCTTAATATAGTCTCAATGTGTGTCGTGTGCTCGATCATCATATGTGCATGCATACCTGGTTGAACTTATTCTTGTCAAAAATCTCTATTGACATTATCATCGTTTATTTCTTCAATATTTGCACGTTTTCGTTTCTTTCTCCAATAAAGCTCTTTCCTTTGTTCGATTTGGCGAGTATCATCTCGAGTGCGATCAAATTTTCTCTTGCGCAAAATTTTGTTTCCCATGACTTTTATAGTTATCTATAAAAGATATGTTCAACAAAGACTTCACCTTGAAAAAATGCTCAACATTTATCTTTCAACATATAAATTTCTATTCCAATAAAAACTTGAACAAACATCAATTATCTTATTCAACAAAAACCAAAAAGATGATTCGAAACTTTGTTTAGATGCTCTAGAAAACCATCATGTATCGATATCGATCCTCCGATTAAGCCTATGGAATAGAGGGAAGAAATAAAGAAAGAAAAGAATACAACTGCAATCAGTAATAGAAATGCTTTGAAATCCCTATCCCCGAGCTTATATATGTTTGTCCATCCGATGAATTGTGTTAATGTGTTCAGCCGAAAGCATATTTATACAATTTGGCGCGAAATGAAACGATATGACGTGTATTTTCATTTTTTCCGACCGACAGAATTCGCTCAATAGCCTTTCGGCCGAAAACCTTGGAAATTGTTAAGTTTTCACAATTTTTGTTAGATTTTAGTCTTTCGGCCGAAATAATAGTTTTTTGGCCGAAAGATTATGTTAACTCAAAATTTTCATCTTAGTGGACAACTCCTATTTCACAACTAGTCTCATCAACCATTTATTCCCCATTCATATCTACCATTGGATTTCGTGATCACTATGAGGTGTCTGAATTATGAGACTTAGGTGACCTAATCTCTCATGCAACTTTGGCAACACTACAAAAGGATGTTGGTTGTAAAACAATTATGACTCTTTGGTGGTTTAGTTAAGATCTGTTTAAACAGTGAAGGAATTTTTTTTTCCATTTTATCAGTGAAGGATTTTTTTTTCCATTTTGTGTCGCTTCCATTAATAAGGAAACATAGACGTAGGTGTGGACAACTTTCGCTTAAACTCATCACATAGACTTTCAACCTTCTCCAATATTTCCTTCCATGTTTAACACTGATAGTTTTGTTTCTGTGTTTTTCTATTTATATTTTGATGGCATCGTTCAGGGGTGCAACAATATATCTTTTCATCGTCAGGTTGAGAGAAGATTAGGGATCTTCTTTTCTATCACTTTAGCCCATATGTTTACCCTTGTATATTGGTATACAATCCTATTTCGATTGTTATAAAAATTAAATTATGTACTCACCAATGGTATTGATATCAGACAAATCTCCTGCATGGTGACTCATTCATTGTGAATATTTTGCATGGTGACTTGTTCACTCATGTTGTTAGCTCATTCTTCGACATCCGGGAAGCTCCTTTCATCCCTGCCACCATGCGCCTTAACATTTTTAATCTGATTGCATTTGTGTTATGTTTTTTTTAATGTATTTATAATTTTTTTTTTATTAAGATTATTTTACACACACACACACACACACACACACATATATATATATATATTGGTTTTTTCTGCTTCTTTTTGGGTTTATTCTCCAGCTTCATATTTTGTTCATATTTTGTGGTTTTTTACTTTTCGTCAATTTTGGTTACTTTCACTTCTCACAGTTTTCTCAAGTATTGGGCATGTGCTTTCAGCACCTACAAAATGTAATTTGGTTCTCTACCCATGAATAGAATTATGATTTTTTCAGAGGAAAAAAAAAGTATATATATATATATATATATTGGTTAGAAATGTGCTTATAATTTGAGGGGGGGAACATTTTTAATCATTGGTTAAGAAACAAAAACTTAGGGGTGCCATCAAAATCACCCGAGGATGTACGTTCTTGGGCATCACCAACCCTTAACATGGTTGGATTTTTGGGTGTCTCCTCCCCACTAAACACACTTATTGCTAGAAAACTAAACCCACACCTTAAATTGACATATATACAACTAACTCTCATCCACAAAAAAAGTTTTACTTAAATCCACATTGACTTAAAAAGATTACTCAATGGTTACTCTAATTTTTAGAACTTATAGCTTTGACAATGGCACACCCTTGCAATTTTTGAAGAGCCTGTGCCAAACCACCCGATGAATTGTGTTAATTTGTTCGGCCGAAAGCCTATTTATACAATTTGGCACGAAATGAAATGATACGACGTGTCTTTTAATTTTTTTCCAACCGACGGAATTCGCTCAATAGCCTTTCGGCCGAAAGAAGGTTTTTTCGGCCGAAAACTTGGAAACTGTTCAGTTTTCACGATTTCCATTAGATTTTAGTCTTTCGGCCAAATGATTATGTTAACTCAAAATTTTCATCTTAGTGGACAACTCCTATTTCACAACCTGTCTCATCAACCATTTATTGTCCATTCATATCTACCATTGGATTTCGTGATCACTATGAGGTGTCTGAATTATGAGACTTAGGTGACCTAATCTCTCATGCAACTTTGGCAACACTACAAAAGGATGTTGGTTGTAAAACAATTATGACTCTTTGGTGGTTTAG
>ML787702.1:167785-192817 GCA_009831015.1 Picea engelmannii | reverse complement strand
GGTCAATTTTGGTTACTTTCACTTTTCACAGTTTTCTCAAGTATTGGGCATGTGCTTTCAACACCTACAAAATATAATTTGGTTCTCTACCCATGAATAGAATTATGATTTTTTCAGAGGAAAAAAAGAAGAAGTATATATATATATATATATATATATATATATATATTGGTTAGAAATGTGCTTGTAACTCGAGGGGGGGAAACATTTTTAATCATTGGTTAAGAAACCAAAACTTAGGGGTGCCATCAAAATCACCCAAGGATGTACGTTCTTGGGCATCACCAACCCTTAACATGGTTGGATTTTTGGGTGTCTCCTCCCCACTAAACTCACTTATTGCTAACAAGCTAAACCCACAATTGACATATATACAACTAACTCTCATCCACAAAAAAAGTTTTACTTAAATCCACATTGACTTAAAAAGATTACTCAATGGTTACTCTAATTTTTAGAACTTATAGCTTTGACAATGGCACACCCTTGCAATTTTTGAAGAGCCTGTGCCAAACCAATTACAAATGGATTCTCCCTTAAGTGTAATTTGTAATGATATATTATAAATGAATTCTCCTTTAAGTGTAGTTTAGTATGTAATGATATTTACAAATAGATTTTCATTTAAGTGTAGTTTAGTGTGTAATGATATTTACAAATAGATTTTCATTTAAGTGTAGTTTGTAATGATATATGAATTTTATATTTTCTTTAAAAATAACTTTTAAATTCTTGAATTTTTTTCTTCAAATTTATAAATTAAAAAATTAACTACTATTAAAATTTATTTAAATGAAAATTGAATATTTTCAAAATCACAAAACAAAAATTGCTGAATTTATTTGGCTAGAGGCAGTCATTTTATTTAAAAATAAATACAAAATAAAAAATAGTAAAAACCCAATTATAATTTATGTAAATAGAATATATAAATTAATTTTCCTTAAAATGAGTAGGTATCTCTAAAAAATTCAGGGCTAAGTATGTAGTTCATTATCTTTACCTATAATGTTCATAATTTATTTTATTACATACTAGTATGAAGCCAACATAATTCTAGATAAATGTTACTTTTATTGTAAAGTGAAATTTTCAAAGTAGATATGAGTTTAATCATTTAAAATTGAAAAACCTATAATTTTCCATTTTTTATTTCCAAAAAACAATCAAGTACCTAAAATGTTTATTACTCTACATTAGCTAAAAAAATTGACTTGTGATCTTTATGTCATTCTATCTAAGAAAATATGCTATCCCATATTGGTACCCATTTCACATGCTTTCTCAATAATTAATTACTATTCCACATTTTTTTTAAGACATTATCCCAATAGGGAAAACCATAGGGGAGTGGTACATAATAGCTATCCATAAGGGAGTACAACTATCTCACATTGGTTGAGATCCAAAATACCATGATCCTTATGCTAATGGAGACAACCAAAAAGGTGATCCAATATACCATGACCCTTATGTCAATAGGGATAATCACAAGGGTGGTGCATATAACTTTATGTCAATCCAATATACCATGACCCTTATGCCAATACGGAAAACCACAAGGGTAGTGCATAGTAGTAGCCACAAGGTAGTGGAACTATGCCATGTTGAGATCCAATATATCATGATGATATATAATGATCCTTATGCCATTGAGGAAAACTAGTGGTGAAGAGTGGGACCATAGTAGTAGCCACAAGGTAGTGGAACTATGCCATGTTGAGATCCAATATATCATGATGATATATAATGATCCTTATGCTAATGAGGGAAACTAGTGGTGAAGAGTGGGACCTACCACAAGGCATTGTTGTATATCTATTCCATATTGGTTGAGACTTGCATAATAGCTAGCCACAAGGGAGTGGAACTATTCCATATTGGTGGTGGAGTGGTGCACCTTCAAATCCAATATATCATGGTTCTTATACCAATGAAGACAACCACAAACATGGTGTAGTGGTTCATAATACCTAAAAATGAAAACGATCCACTAACCACCTATAAGAAATACATAGAAACCATTACCCCTCTAGATGTCCATTAAAATATGCTGTATAAAATCCATTGCCCTTTTAAAACACCCATTCAAAAGGATCCATAATAACAACCACAAACCTTACTCATTTTAGATGTCCATTAAAAAAATCATAATAACTAAGCCAAAAAAAAAAAAAAAACATCTCTTTTAAATACCTATTAAAAAATATTTTAAAATTTCAAATTACAATAAAATAATGATATATTTTATCTTTTTAAATATCCATTAAAAATTAAAATATATTAGATATCCTATACTGGGCAAAGGCCTAGCTGTCATTTTGCCCCTGCAACGCCTTCCTTCCATGAGCATACATTCCGGAGCACTGTGCTCTTCTTATTGGTCAAATGAAGATTGAGAAATGGTCAAATAAACATACATACATTCCGATGCAACACTGGCCATTCTGGTAGCCAAACCTCTGCTCTTCTAATTGGTCAATTAAAGATTGAGAAACGGCCGTGGAAAACAAATATAAACTTGAAGTTATGGATGTATTGATCGATTAGATATGTGCACAACTTCTGCATATTTATAGCAATGCCAATCTTGTGATGGGATAGCCGCGGATATAATCAAATTTAGGATGCAAACATGTGATGAATACCTTTTTCAATTGCATTCACAGCCATGAATTGCTTTGACAGCATTCGGCTGTGCACAGATTCCCGACATATTACAGTACTTTTGTGTATACTTAGGCAGGCCAAAACATGACAACCTATTGCTGACAGATATAATATTGAATTTAAACAATGTGGTAGACATTCACGTGAAATTTGTTACCCAATTAGTGGTGGACTAATTTTAAAGTGTTGATCAATTAGAATAAGGAGAGTGTTAGAATAAGGAGAGTGTTGATATAGTCTGAGTGGGTCTAATAGTTAAGAAGATGTGTTTCTTCTTGAGAGGTTACAAGTTCAAATCCATAGATTTTACCAGTCAAATCGCTGGGCAGAGGGGGGTCCCTTGTCCCACAAACAAGGGGGTCTTATACACCAATCACATAGATGGATGTTGTTCTATTGTTCTGTCATAATTTTATTAAAAAATCAATATCTATAAGATTCGTCCCTTCTGATATATGAAAAGAGGAGGTAATTGTATCATGATAAAACATTAAAAACATCGACCTACTAGAGACAGTGTGGCTGTTCAAATGTTCAATTTTTAAAATATTTTTCACTTAATCTTGGTGAAATCACTAATTTTTGTTGTTAAAATTACATTTTTTAATTCATAAATGAATTCAATATCTTTAAAAATCCAATTTCATTTACTTAATCACTCAAATCTAAAATTTCAACACTTTTTTTTATCAAATTTAATAAAAAAAACACATAAAAACTTAAAAAATATATATAACATTTAAACTAAACCTTTAAATTTTATATTTTTTTTAATTTATAACCCAAAATATATAATAAAATAAAACGCACGGCTACAAGCTATAGAGCTAGTCAAGAGTAAGCGCTGTACAGATTGTCCTGATAACCAAGACAATCAATTTACAATTTAATAAAGACTAGCACCCACAGTCAGCGACAGTCAATGAGATATATTTTCGTATTAGCACTGCACATATTCTTATGATTATCAATGCACTCAATGAACAAATTAAGTTCACCATGACAAACACGAGCACTTACACACAACTACAGTCAAGAATATATATTTTTGTATTAAAATGTGTTAAAAATTAAATTTAATATATTTAGACTTCGACTATAATGTAAAATCTGTGCCTATGGGTATCTCAATGGTTACTTTGTATTTTATTATTATTTAAAGATAGAATTGAAATAGATTAATTATTTGAGACTTTCAAGTTGGGATGTGGAGGGGGTTAACTTGGGAGTAATTTTTTTTTTCCAATTATTTTTTTGGTAGGTTTTTTGGCAGTTTCATTTTAAATTTCCAATTAATCTAGAACTTTGATCAATTTTCTGAGTATCTGGGTTGATTTAAAATAGGGCAAAATGGCTGAAATAAAGTTTTGAAATATTAAACTCAAACTACCCCTAACGCCCATTTTTTTGACTGAAAAGCAAGTCTATTTGCTTTGAGTTAGTCTACTCCCTATCCTTATTATACCTATTTTTGATATAGAAATAGAAATAGTAGTGTAATCTATGTATTATTGAAAATATTAAATAAATGTTAAATAATTGTGTTTTCTTGAAATGATTTATTATATATTTGATACAAGTTTTATGATACAATGTTAATGTTAATTATGTATATGTTATTTTGACATGAGATGATTGGATAACAATTTCAAGTGAGAAAACCAGTGTTGGTTATGTAGGGAATTCATACTCATGAAAGATTACTACTAACTTGTTATAATTATGAGTTAAGATTGGAAAATTATTCTCACTCAATATAATTGGCACAACTAAAACATACAGGTATGCCACCCACATTACAAGATTCCATCACGTAGATCTTTAATTGAGAATAAGGTATATTGTTTCTTGACTATAATTTTATTCAAGATTTTATGTGTAATATATATTTACCATGTCTCATCCTTCTAAACAAGTGGAATTAGGAAATTGTAGAGTGAGGAGGTCACTCAAACATAGTTCTTTTGTATTAGCATTTGATTGAGCTCCTTTTCTAGAAGAAAGAGTTTGTATAAAGGGCCACTGAGTAGAGTAGAGGGACACCCAATGTCAGATCAATCGCATGCTTTACCTAGTAGTACACTAGTGCTCATATACTTGAGGTGATTATATCTTTGTATTCTTCCACCAATTGATGTAATCATCTCTATTACATAAAGATACTTTTTATAGAGGCCTTCACTATTGTAATGATTTTCTTTACTCATTTTGACTAGACTATAAATAGAATAAATTTTCCAATATGAGAGATTATCTTCTTCCACTATTTGGTTGTGATTAAAGAGATTGTAGTAGCATATGACTATCTTAAGTACCTTGTAGAGTTGATCTTCGAAGGTGACCATGAAAATATGGGGCATACAACCTGAGTGGGCCTAATGATTAAGAACATGTGTTTCCTCCTAAGAGATCACAAGTTCAAATCCATAGGGGGTAGAGGGGGGTAGGGTATGTATACCTCTCTAGACTTTATCACTTGATATTTCTGGAGTAAAGATTTTTACTATAGTCTAAAAGTTTAAGAATTTTTTTTAGTAACTATAATTGAAATTTTATAAGGTAAATATGGACCCAATTTTATATTGATGTCAAAAACTCCATACTTGGAATATATAATCTCAACCACTGAAATCTACAATTTTAATTATCCTTTTAAATTTTTGATAAAATTTTGAACAAAACTTATAATCTTAACTACTGAAATCTACAATTCCAATTATCTTTCTAAATTTCTCATAAACTCATAAAATAAGAAAACTAATCTAAAAAACATAACATAAAAAACATAACATAATTGAAAAAAATAATAAAAATAAATAAAAATTAAAACTTTTTAATTTAAGACAAGCAAAATCCTTGTCACATCTCATTCGTTGTCAGATTCATCTATCATGGGCCAATACCCCTCCAACAGGAGAAACATGGATGCTAGCGATAGGTGGATGATGAGATGGCTTCTACATATACCTCATACACCTTAGAGGTTCTTCGTTACTGGAGAAGAGAAGTACAAGTAGAAATTATTCGTTACCTGTATTTTTTTCAAAGTTTTAGGTAAAAATTTAGGTGTATGGGATTTGTTAAAATTTTAAAGATACAATTTTTTATGCTCTTGAGGTTTAGAGGGCTTTTAACGCTACTTAAAAACTTTAAACAATTTTAACCTAGATTTCTTCCTTCACCAAATTAAAAAAATAAAATTTAACCATTACTGCCCCTACACATTAATTATACTCGGTAATAGTAATGTAATGACGCAACTAGTGGAGTCGACATGGATTGAGCAGTCCCGTGAAGCTATACAGTCATTATTGCCACTCAAGATTTCCCTTGCATTTCTCCCTCCTCCCGCACACCTCTCTCTCTTCGTCTTTCACTCCTCCTCTGTTCAAGCCTCACTTCTGCTTACTATTCTCCTACCCTCGGGTAAATCTCCACGGATAGGTGCGCGTGTTGTCCATAATATAATCTTTACCGTTACATTAAAAAAAACAATTTCATTCATAAACATTTTAGGAGATGAGATGATTATACAAATACTGTATATTTCCATCTGTTTTGGCAAAACCAAAACCCTTTGATAATATAATCTTTACCGTTACATTACAAGAAATTAAGTTCATTCATAAACATTTTAGGAGATGGGATGATTATACACAGCAAGAGTAGCCAAAAGGATAGATGCACTGTTGAAAGGGGTTAACTCTTTAAATAACTCAAAAGTAGAATTTAAGATGATCAAAACTAAGATCAAGAGATAAAAAACACGGAAAACAGTCCTCGTTTTCTGGTTCAATACGTTGAGAGGCAAATAAAATCTGGTCCAAGGCAGTACGCAGTATTTGAAGAGCAATATGTTCTCGTCAATTTCTTTCCAAGCGGATTGGACTGATCCGTATTCATTTCATTCACTTTGCAAAGACCTCAAAATGTTCACCCTCCGCCATCTTACTAGAGTGGCCTTGCCCATCCTATACCAGTGTCTTTTGATTGCCCTAGATCAAACTGACGCTCTGATCATGGTTACAGAGTGGGAGTTCTAAATGGCATTTCAACCCACCAACAAAGTTGTATACAACCTCAGTGATGTCTCAATCAAATTTGTGTGCACCCACTTTTTGTGAAGGAATGGAGAGTGACTTCCGCGGTAGGAGCACAGATTTTATGGTCTGAACGGCAGAGGCTGCGATGCATGCCTTTACCTGCCCTCTCTTGGGCAAAGGCCTAGCTGCCCTTTCGCCTCTGTAACGCCTTCCTTCCATGAACATACATTCCGATGCAGCGTTGGCCATTCTGTTAGCGAAATCTATGCTCTTCTAATTGGTGAAATGAAGATTGAGAAATTGATGTGGAAAACAAATATATGGATGAAATTGAAAGGAAGTTATGGATGTTTGATCGATAGAAATGTGCACAACATATGTAAAAGCGTGTGCATATTTATAGCAATGCGCAATGCCAAGCTTATGATGGGGTTGCCGTGGATAAATTATATTTAAGATGCAGACATGTGATCGAATACTTTCTGTGTACTTTTTCAATTGCTTTGACATCTCACAGATTCCCCGACATATAGAGTACTTTTGTGTAATGCATAGGCAGCCCGAAACATGACAACCTGGTTGACAGATATAATATTGAATTTAAACAATGTCATTGGACACCCACGTGAAACTTGTCGGCCAAAATTTGTCACCCAATTAGTGGTGGACTAATTTGAAAGTGCTGATCAATTAGAACCAGGAGAGTTCCAATTTATATGTTCAGACAAACAGAGGATCACATGAGCTGTTTGGAATAAAATATTCACGATTACGCAGATGGACTCGTGTTTTATCATAATTTTATGTTTTATTATAATTTTATTAAAAAAAATGTTTTATTATAATTTTATTAAAAAAAATTAATATGATAAGATTATTGTATTTGTTGTGTAAATGGAAGGAAATTTGTAAAAGAGGTCTCAAGTTTGATTCTCATTTCAATTTACTTATGTTTTATACTTACAAACTTTCCCTCCAAAAAAATATTAAAATTAATATCTTTTCTAATATGTGAAAAGAGAAAGTAAATTATATGTTGTTAAGAAGACGAACATCTATGCATCAATGATTTAGATCCTATTGAGTCATAGTTTAATTGGATTGAAAATTTGAATGGACTTAAAATTGCGCAAAATCCTTCAAAGCATAACATTTTAGGTTCACAGAAGTTGTATCGTGCTAAAATTTTAAAATCATCGACCAACTAGACACAAACATTTTTTCATATGTAAAATTTCTGTTATTTTTTCTAATTTAGAACCAAAAATAAATATCCTTATTCGCAAATGGAATAAGACTCATGCGTCAAGCTATAAAGCTAGTTCAGAGTCAGCGCTGCACATATTCTCGTGATTACCAACACACCCAATGTACAATATGTTCTCTAGAAACTGAAACTCAAACAGACAGATGATCGCGTGACTGTCTGGTTTAAAATATCCGACTTATTCTACAGTTTAAAATATCACGTGATTCGTCTTTTCTGATATACGTGTTAACTAATCCGGCGGTTATGTTGTTAATTCAACTATCCTAACTGTCCGCATAACTGTAACTGTTCACAACTGCCCCGCAACTGTACGCCTATACATAATGTATCCTCATCCGCTTTTAATCAATAAGTTTGATCTCTGCGTTCTGTGTTAACTGTGACTTTATATTTGGCCTGTGTACAGTGGTATCAGAGCCACTTTTAAAAACTCCATGCTATTTTGTGTGGCTGCATGAGAGGGACAGTTAGTACGCGTGAAGCATTGGCGCGTGAAGCATTGGCGAAGCAGCTCTCCAGCATTTAGTCACTGGGCTTGTGTATGGGAGCCCAGCCAAGGTCAAAAGTGTTGTGAGATTTTTTTTTTCTTGTGCAAGTGGAATTTCATTTACAGAGATTAGTTTACAATGCATTCATTAGTATCAATTGTGGGAGTAGTGCCTTCTGGACAAGGAAATTACCAATAATGGTTTCGAAAAATAAAAATTACTCTTATTTTTAATGATTTATGGAAGGAAATTTGTAAACACAAGGATGACAATGACCCAAAACAACCTACAGATATCAAACAACTTGCAATTTGGAAGAGTAAAGATAAAAATGCACATGCTTTAATTTCTGTCTCAATCACTGTAAGCATACATATTATTTGCAGCACCACAACTTTTAAAGCATTACAGAAATTAAAAGATCTTTACGACTCCCATTCAGAGATGGAAATTATACAATTGTTGATGAAGTTGTTTAATCTGGAACTAAAAGATAATAATCCCATGTCAAAGTTGATTTACAACTCATTGCATTTATTAAAGCCCTATATCCTACCTATTTGCACTACTTAGAGTCTCTTCAAGCTAGTGGAAAGATGAAAGCCATGACTTTTGATAAACTTGTAGACCAAAATTGTTGAAAGAGAGAAAGCTTTTGGGAAGAAGGAATCTTTTTCCACTTCCACAGTTGAGACTTTGTGTCTTGCACAAAAAGAGCAGAAACCTAGAGGAGAGTCTGCTAGATTTGACAATAGTAACAGAATTCGTAGACAGACAACAAGATGATACATCAAAAACATTTTTAGAATGATAAACAATCTCTTAAGTGATATAGGTGTGGTAAACTGGGTCATACCTCTTCTCATTGTCACACTCCTTGGGAAAGGATTAGTGAGAACAAAGGAAAACCACCTGAATCTGTCAACTATATTGTTGTACATTGTAATCTTAGTATAAATGAAGTTTTTAGCACTTCTTTTGCTTCTTGGGAAGACATTTGGATTTTAGATATTGGAGCCACTTGCCATATGACTTTCAGAAGAGATTTTTTTGAGACATTCAGTTATCACATTGATGGAATAGTTTATTTTACTGATAAGTCCCAGTTAAAGCCTTCCGGAATTGGATCTATTCGACTTCCCATACCAGGACTTTCTGATTATATTTTGCATGATGTTCTTTGCATTCCTTAATTAAAAAGAAATCTGATGTCTCTCATACATATCAGGCAGCAAGGACATTCTATACAGATGTTTGATGGTATAATTGAAATAAGAAAAGCATCTAATCAGGTGATTGTTATGATTGGTGTTGAACAAGACAAACTTTTAAAACTTAAAGGGACATCCTCTTTTCAATCTAATTCAACTCTTTTGGCTCAGCATAGTGATACTTTGTCTTTGTCTTCCGGCTTATTGTGGCATGCTTGTTTTGGTCATATTAATTATGATAGTATCTGGATTATAAAACAATAAGGTATTCAATGGATTCCTACTATTCCAAGAAATCTTTCTCCTTGTAATGCTTGTATTTTAGGCAAGCATTGTAAACAACCTTTTTATGGATCTACTTTCTGAGCTTCCAGGAAGTTAGGTCTCATACATTCTGATTTATGTGGGCCCATGCATGTTCAATCTGCAAATGGTAATAAATATCTGCTGACTTTTATTGATGACTACACCAGGATGTGTTGGGTGTCTTTGTTGAAAGAGAAATCTTAGGTTTTTGCAACTTTTAAGAATTTTCATTTATGGATTACAAATGAGGCTCAACTTAATATTGGAACTCTACGATCAGATAATGGTGGTGAATACACCTCTAATGAATTTGAAAAGTAATTACAAAATAATGATATTAAATATCACACCACCGTCCCTTATACTCCACAACAGAACGGAGTAGCAGAGCGCATGAACATAACTTTTCTTAATATGGTAAGCTCAATGATGTTTTTTCATAATGTCGGGTTGATGTTTTGGAGGGAAGTAGTACTTTGTGTCGTTTATAATCGCAATCGTTGTCCTTCTACTGCCATCAATAATAAGTCCCCTTATGAATTATGGTATAATCGTCTTCCTGTTGTTCAACATTTCACAGTTTTTGGTTCTCCATGTTATGCTTTAATTCCTAAACAACAACGCAACAAATTAGGTGCAATAAGTCGCAAATATATTTTCTTGGGGTATTCTAATACCTCCAGAGCTAATCGATTGTATGATGAGGAAAACAAGCAATTTGTTGTTTCAAGAGATGTTGTTTTTCTCGAATTTGCTAAAGATGCTTCTACTATTGATAGGCAACTCAATCATTTGGATAGATTCTCTTCCAAGAATTTTTATTATGAATGGGATAATGATCTACCACATCCTGAAGGGGGAATTCATATTCTAGACCAGTCTGTGGATTTTCCTTCAACAACATCAGAGAATGAGACCACATCAAAGAATGAAGAAAAATTAGTTGATAGCAATGTTTTTTATGATAATAATGTTTCTATAGAATAATAATATAATGTTCCTACTGAGGAAAAATTGGACGATAATAATGGTCCTGAAGAACCTATTTCAAAGACGCTTGAAACTGAGCAAACATTGTAGCAATCAGTACACAGATCAACATGAACCAAGGCAATGCCAAAAATGTATGGTGAATTTGAGTTAAAATTTTATGTTGTTAATGAACCTACTAGTTTTGAAGAAGCCACTAGTTGTAATGAATGGAAAGATGCAATGCAAAAAGAGTATGATGCTTTTATTAAAAATGGCACTTGGAGGTTGGTGGATCCTCTTATTGGCATCAAACCAATTGGTAGTAAGTGGGTTTATAAAACTAAATATAAAGCCGATGGTTCTCTTGATAAGCACAAAGAAAGACTTGTAACAAAGGGGTATGCACAAAAAGAAGGTATTGATTATACATAAACATTTGCTCCTACAGTGAAATGGGGCACTATTAGAACTTTATTTTCCCTTGCAGCTCAAAAAGGATGGAAAATACATCACATGGATGTAAATATTTCCTTCTTAAATGGAGATTTAAAAGAAGATGTCTATATGTTGCAGCCAGAGGGTTTTTCTGTTAAAGAAAAATAGCATAAAGTATGCAAATTGATGAAATTATTGTATGATTTAAAACAAACACCTCGTGCTTGGTATGAAAAGTTAACTGAACATCTTCTCAAGTTGATTTATAAGCATTTTAATCTAGATGATGCAACTTTATTTGTTAAAAAAGTTAGAAGATTAGTTGTATATCTAGTTGTCTATGTAGATGATTTGCTTATCACAGGAAATAATGATGATTATATAGCATCTATTAAAAAGGAGTTGCAAAAGGTTTTTGATATGAAATATTTGGGATTACTACATTATTATCTAGGGATCTAAGTAGATAAAAAACTGAAGCACATTTTTATTTCTCAGAAGAAATATATTGGAGAACTATTGAGCAAATTTGAGATGAAGGATTGTAATCTTGTTTCTACTCCAATGGAGCAGAATCTAAAGCTTACTTCAAATGAAGGTAGTGCATTTGAAGATCCAACAAAGTACAGACAACTTGTTGGAAATTTAATTTATCTTACTACTACTCATCCTGACATAAATTTTGTTGTAGGAATACTTTCCAGGTTTATGCATCAGCCCTGTGAAGTTCATTGGACAGCAACAAAACGAGTGCTCAAATATTTAAAAGGAACTCAATCATATGGCATCAAATATTCTAAAGTTTCAGACTTCCATCTCATTGGTTATTCAAATTCTGACTTGGACGGAGATAAAGAGCATGGGGTGTCTACTTCAAGTTATTTGACGAATCTTGAATCAACAACCATCACTTGGAGATCACGAAAGCAATCAGTTCCTGTTGATTCTGCAACTGAAGCCGAATACCTTGCAGCATCTCAAGCCACAAAAGAAATCATTTGACTTCGGAAAATTCTTGAAGACTTGCAGGAGAAACAAATGACTTCGACGCCTCTTTGTTGACAATACTTCTACAATACAATTGGCCAAAAATCCTAAATTCCATGATCAAACCAAACATATCAACACCAAATATCATTTGATTCAACATCATGTTGAGGCCAAAACCATTCATCTCAATCATTGTTCCACTTTAGAGAAAATTGCGGACATCTTTACTAAAGCTTTGGGTCGAGAGAAATTTGAAAAATTTAGAATGATGCTTGGGATGACAAATGTCCCTTCGGATTAAGGGGGGAATGTTAACTAATCCGATGATTATGTTGTTAATTCAACTATCCTAACTGTCCGCATAATTGTAACTGTTGACAACTTCCCCACAATTGTCCACCTATACATAATGTATCTGCATCCTCTTTTAATCAATAATATTGATCTCTGTGTTCTACGTTCTGTGTTAACTGTGGAGTTTATATTTGGACTGTGTACAATACGAATAGTCCATATCTTCTGTGTGTTAATATTATAGCAGAAGAGATGGAGACATGCATGCATGGAGTAGTGGATGTGTCACTCTGTAGAGGGACTCGGGGGAGTGAGTACTGGTTAAATTTATTTATCTGTTTTTTCTTTTTTAATCATTATATATTGAAAATTTTAAAATCTGCATATCATAGTAAGTCTTTACATGTATTGGGTGGTATGATAGGTTATTTATGTTATAGTGAGTAAATATTTACATCTATTGGGTGTTATGATAGGTTATTCATGTTATTGAGTAGAATAATAGGGCATTGTGTAACTGTTATACTAAATATTTTTTTTTGTTGGAATCATGTCACATAAATATGCAAGAAATAACTATTTTTTGTTGTTTAAAATCCATTTTTGAATGCGGAAATGGATTTATCATACTGAAAAATTAATGGGGTACTAAGATTATACAGAAATAATCACTCAAATATGGGGATCTAACAATTTCTCTCAAGATTTCGAGCAAAGGTCTCAAGAAAATATAACCCGAAAAGAGTCATTTCATAGAACATTTAGACTATGACTAGATAATGACACCAGCTAGGATACCTCAAATATTTACTACTCTAGTTCAAGTGTCAAATAAATTAACACCTTCAGGTAGCCCAGTTAGTTGGATCCCTGGTTGTCAAGCCTTTGGCCCTCTGTCACTTAGAAATAAGGAGAGGTTCCATTGAACAAGATTAAGACACAAATAATATCAATTGTATTACACACAGAGATACAACACACTTAAAGAAGTGTTGTGAGATCCAACTTATTCCACTCTTGGAGGGAGAGGTTGAGAGAATCTCTCAACAACCTCCAGCTAACCCAATCCAATCCCTAAACTCTAGGATGCATCATAATGAGGCATTATCTCTAACTCCCCCCTTTAATGCCTACATTACACAATATAACAAAAGGTTACAACACAAGTTTTTTCATGTCCGTCTGACTGGTCCTCATATGCAGTTATACCCATCTCTAAACTTCATAGACATGCTCTTTCTCTCCCATCATCTTCGAGCTACCACTTCATACAGCACAAATACAACCGCTTCCGACCATCTTTGAAGTATCTATAGGATCAACGATTCTAAACTATCCTGAAGAATAGTCTCAATACTGAAACATTCAGTAATCGATCTTACAAAATGACCTTTTTATGCACACTCACCAACACAATGATAACCGATAACTGATTATCTTGGAGCACTGAAGTACAACAAGACCTTCCAACATTTAATAGACTTGTAGACATACTCAAACTAGTTATGAGTTCTTATATGGCACCGAAGTTCTGCAAGAACCACTAGCCTGAATTATATTACTCTGTTCTATATTTGGTTTTGCATTACAATTCTTCACATTCTATAAAATCACAACAAATTTCACACAATATAACATATATCTCTATTGTTTGCACTTCCTACACAATACTCGACTGATTGAAAATAGCTCCAGTGAATGTTCTCCATAGTGGCAGGGAGATTCTCTCCTTGCACAACAACGTTGATACTGCAAATGACGACTCCTTCATGCCAATTTTTCATGCAACTTCTTCACCTTATCTACAATGGCTCCTTCACCCCAACGGTGACCCCTTCTACAATGGTGACTGAGGAAAATAATCACAGGGCCCTACAGTGTCTCTCCTCCAATCCACCAGATCTTGCAGCGATCCCATCCCTCATGCGAGCTGATGTGATGTGATCTGGTATCCACGTTTGGGATATGAAATAATCTGGCATTTGTATTTGATTTGAAATCCAGAGATCTGTGCGATCCAAAGGTGTGAGCATTTTGGTTCAAATCACTATTTGATTTATATCTGCAAATTTGTTGTTATATGAATATGCTTACAGATCTAGCTCAATTTTCAAATTATAGCCTCCGCTCAGCGATTTCTGGCAATGATATTCTCCACGATTTATGTCCTCCTCTTGCTGGTGAATAGACCCTCTCACAGTGATGGCTCCAACAATTAAATTTTCATTACGTTTTGCATCACTGACTTCTCTTACCCTCGGCCCCTCTTCTCGCTACCCCTTATGATGGCGAAAGAGCTTGACAGATTACTTTTTGACTTCGATCACTTTTGTGATATGACGATGAAGGAAGAAGTTGACGAGAATGATTTCTTTTCAAATCGCTCAGATGGCAACGATTCTTCCTTTAGCTGACAACTCTTCTTTTGTTGTAGTAGCTTATTGATGTTAAACCCAAACGGGCAACACTAAAATGGAAATAGAGCTTCTATGGTGACTCCTCACATAGCAGTAGCACTCCAATAGATCGACGCTCTATCAATGAGTTAATACAAGCTTCAATCTACCAATCAAAGCAATGACCAATGATATATTCAACGTCGATGGATCTAACTCTCATAATCCAGAAGGGAGCCCAATCGAATGATAACGCAGATCAACAATTGTCTTCCTCTCAGCGCAACCTTTATAAAATGCTCAAACAAATATCATCATAGATAGGCACACATAAAACTTTTAACAATTGAACACTCCTACCCTACATATGTACAATGGAGCAGACTCCCAATTTATCTCATATTCCAACCCCTCTCGTGAGAGAGTAATGGTTTTCCTTCCTCTGATACCTACTTAGAAATAAGGAGAGCTTCCATTGAGCAAGATTAACACATAAATAATATCAATTGTATTACACATAGAGATACAACACACTTAAATAAGTGTTGTGAGATTCAAATTATTCCACTCTTGGAGGGAGAGGTTGAGAGAATCTCTCAACAACCTCCAGCTAATCCAATCCAATCCCTAAACTTTAGGATGCATCATAACGAGGCATTATCTCTAACTCTGTCACGAGGTAGTGGCACTTATTAAGAGGAAAAGAAAAAGTTTCAAAGTAATCATAATTATTAAGGGTACTCTCTATTAATAGAGGTGTATTAATCATGGTTACTGTATTCACAATAAAAATTAACAAAAACACGTAATATAACATGGGTAGTTTAAAAAAAATGTCATAAAAAAAATTCCTTGATGGGTAGGAGTGCCCTCAAATTTATTTACAACATTAGTTAGAACTTCACATATATTGGAGATTTACAATTGTGAGTTTGCACACTAGCTATGGGTAAGTCTAAAAATGCTAGGTTTTTTACTTTTTTTTTTGACAACCATCATCAAAATTTGACTATGCAATTGTTGGTGAAATGATAATTTTCCATTACCTAAATTGTAATTTTTAATGTATAAATAGATCCATCACCCTAAAAAACCTCTAAACCATTAAAATTATGCAATCTCAATTATTGAAATCTATAATTTCAATAATCCTTCTAATTTTTATTTTTTTTTAAACTAAACTAAATTAAAATAAATATACATATTAGCAATGTTGCACGGGAACCGCTCCCGGCATTTTTAACATCTAGTTAATTAGTTGGGAACGTTCCCAATTGATTGGGAACTCTTTTGGGAACTTGGGAGCTTTTTGGGAGCTTCAACATCAAAGAAATGGGAGCTTGGGAACGTCCTAAAAGAAGAGCTTTAAATTAGAATTATATTAAATTAAAATGTAAATATATTTATTCCTTTATTACAAATACATAATTTCTTACAAATATTTTCATTATATTTATTCAAAATGTCACTATAAAACTAAGACTAAACTACAGGTAAATATTATTTCAAAAATTAGTAAAGTAAAAAAACTTAATAATATTCACTTTATAGTTGTGGATATGAAAAACTTTTAATGCATTTATGTTTCCTTCAAGCTCAAACTAAACATGAATATTGAATAAATCAATACCCTATCAACCAAGCATTTGCTATCAACCAAGCATATTATTATAGTATTTTCATATTAGAAGAGTAGTACTATTTTGTTTTTTTCAATAAAAAAAAAAGAATAATGCTTCAAATTTACAAAGATGTTTAAAGTTTATATATGTAAAGTTTAATTCTAAAAAGATGTTAAAATTGTATATATGTATTTTCAATTTTGTTTCTCATTTTCTAATGGAATATTTGTGGATATTAAAGTTTCATTATTGTGTTAAATATATTCATATAATTATTAACACGAATTAAATTAGTAATTTTAATATTGTAGTTGTTGCAATAAGAGAAACATTGTCCTCGATTCAACTTCAATTTTATTGAAATAAGATTTAAAATGTATCAATATATCTATACATTGTAATCTAAAGTATCATTGTAATCTAAAATATTTTTTGTATTTTTTTACTTTCCCAACGTTCCCACATTTCAAAAACTCATGCAACATAGCATATTAGAAATCACATTAATAAAAAAATATCATACCACCACTCACTATAAATACAATATTCCACCACTCACTATAAATACAATATTCATATAAATGATGTCATAATTAAGTTTTGTCCACGTAATAGATAGCTAGAATACACTAAGAATGAAATGAGAGTATTACAAAGTCCAATCTTCGTTGTTCACGTGCCCAAGCTCTTGAGTATAACTATAATCAAACCCCTATGGTTAAAATATAGAAATCCACTTTGAGGGGGATTTTGGTTGAAACGCGAAAGAGCTATAGTTGTAATAACTTTGTCACTTTATTTTTAAAATGCGTCATAATTTTTTAATCTTTTATCAATATATTAGAAAATCATATTTTTAATTGATTAAAATTATCAAAATTTTAATTTAATTTTGAAAAAGAGATTGATAAAAAAGGTTAAATTAGTTAGTTAATTTTTTTAATCATAATGGAAAATTTATCACAACTCAATTGTCAATTATTAATGGAAACAATCATCATCAATTGATATTAATTAATATAAATCTACTCATCATAATTGTTCAAGATAAAACTTAAAATAACTTGCTAATGCTCCTTCCCTCTTACCAGATATCGATTCTTAGACCAAACCTATTTCCTTACATGCTTTAACTGATCTATAAAGAAACATTTTATTAAAATAACCAACTTAAAAATGTATTCAATCAAATATTTAAAATACTAAAAATTACTTAATTAAATATTTCACTTTAAGAAAATTATAATTCAATCACATTAAATTCAATCACTTAATAAAAAAAAATTCACTTCAAGTATATTTAAAAAAGTTTATAAATAATTAATGTTTTTAGACAGTGAACTGAAAATTTTCAGCGTCCTCGACCAACTCAACTAGTCTCATCAACCATTTACTTCCCATTCATATCTACCATTGGATTTCATGATGCGTCCTCGACCAACTCCTATCTCCCAACTAGTCTCATCAACCATTTATTGCCCATTCATATCTACCCTTGGATTTCATGATCACTGTGAGGTGCCTAAAGTATGAGACTTAGGTGACATAATCTCTCATGCATCTTTGACAACATTATGACAACATTACAAAAGGATGTTGGTTGTATAACAATTATGACTCTTTGGTGGTTTAGTTAAGATCCATTTAACTAGTGAAGAATATTTTTTTTCCATTTTGAATCTTCTTTTAATAAGGAAACATGGACTTAGGTGTAGACAACTTTGACTTAAATTCATGACATAGACTTTCAACCTTCTCCAATATTTTTTGTGTTTTTCTATTTATATTCTGATGGTGTTCTTTAGAGTTGCAACATTATAATTGGAAAAAAAAAAACATTATAAATATATTATTTTTTCCAATTACATCTATATTTTTCCAAATAATTTTTTATAATTCAAGTTTTTCATATATTTTTCATGGGAGTATATATATATATATATAGAGAGAGAGAGAGAGAGAGAGAGAGAGAGAGGGGTTAAAAATGTGATTGTAATTTGAGAAAATAACATTTTTAAACATTGGTTAAGAAATCGCAACTTAGAGGCATTTAAGTGGTCAAAATTATCACTCAAAGATGATATTGGGCTTGGGTGACACCAACCCTTAACATAGTTGGATTTTTGGATATATCCTCCCCACTAAACTCACTTATTGAACTCTGGTGACATAACAAACTAAACCCACACCTTAAATTGACATATATATAACTAACTCTCGTCCACAAAGTAAGTTTTAGTTAAATCCACATTAACTTAAAAAGATCTTTGAAAAGAGTTGCTACACCATGGTCTTTTGAGTCTTAATGTTTGGTATTAGGGATTCAGAGGATGATCTTACTATACCTTTTCCGACGTTTGAGATTGGGTCTAAATTCTAGAGGATCTCCCAACGCCATTATAGCATGCGAAAGGGTCAAAGCTCAACATGACTGTAGTTCCTGAGCTATGGAAAATTGAGATAATTATATACTTAGAGAAAGGAGGTCTAAGTGGAGATCTGTAATCTCCACGGGCGATCCACCTAGGGCACATAAAGTAAATTTCTAGCTTATTAGGGCTTTAGGCTTAGAGGTAGCTATGTGGTGAGATTTAATTACTGTAGTTTAATAGTAGTTGGTAGAGTTATATCATTATTAGGATCTAAATAGGAAGACTTTTATAACACCTTAGGATGAGATGAATACAACTCTAGAGGATGTACTAGATATCATAAGGCTACATCTTTGAAAAGAGTTGAAACTAACTTTAAAGGGAGAGTTTGTTTCTGCGTGATTAAGGTCTTTGTTGAAGTATTGGCGCACAAAGTTCAGCCAAGAGTTTTTATCAACGGTTACTCTAATTTTCAGAACTAAGAATTTTTATCAATCGTTGCCCTATTTTTCAAAACTTATAGATTTGACAATGGCACACCCTTGCAATTTTTGAAGATCCCATGCCAAACGAATTACAAATGGATTCTCCTTTTAAGTGTAGTTTGTAATGATATATTATAAATGGATTCTCCTTTAAGTGTAGTTTAGTTTGTAATAATATTTTATAAATGGGTTCTCCTTTAAGTGTAGTTTAGTTTGTAATGATATTTACAAACAGATTTTCATTTAAGTGTAGTTTGTAATGATATATGAATTTCATATTTTCTTAAAATAATATTTTTAAATTTTTAAATTTTTTTCTTCAAATTTATAAATTAAAAATTTTACTTTTATTAAAATTTATTTAAATGAAAATTGAATACTGTCAAAATTACAAGATAAAAATTGCAATTTTTTTTTTTTTTTAGAAAAAATGGGAAATTTGTATTATCAAAGATGAGGAGTTACAAAGTGCTTCAAAATTCAGACCAAATGAGGGTCTCAATTAAACTATATTGCAAGGTGTTAATAACTCTTTCAAATACTCAAACAAAAACTTCACATAAAACAACCTTACTAAGTTGTTGGGGAGGAGCTCATCCATTTGGATGACTTACCAGCTTGACTTCTTGTTACCATTGGTTGAGATGTGGCATGTGATTTCTTCTTCTTTATTACTTCCTTCCAACCTTGATTTGCAGATGTTGAGGTACTTGTGGTGCCTTTGTTTTCTAGATTGTCTTGATCTGGAGCTTCTATTTTTTCTTCATCCAATACCCCAACATCATCGGCCTAATCTGCCCAACAAGCTAATGGATGAGGAGAGAAGACTAAACTTGAGGTCCTTCATCTGAAACCTGAGGAGAGGACAACTCATTCTCCACCTTCTGAATGGCTTCTGGACTAGATAACAAAGTTCTCTTCTTTTCACTGACTTGAGGAGGTTTCAAGATAACTTGATGGTCGTCATTTGATCCCAGCTACCAAGTGGATTTTTGAGGCTTTCAGTTCTTCTTGGACCCTTTGGGACAATCGATTGCAATATGACTCGTTTCAAAACAAGATCTGAAACATAAGGAAACTCTCATAGTCTAGTTTCTGAGATCAAGAATATTTTTTACTTGTAAGAATAGCTTCGGCTGGGAATCCTTTACTAAAGTCCATTTCCATGAAAATATGGGAAAACATGGAGACATTGTGACTTGAAGTTTCACGACATGCAAAGTGGAATTTTCCCAACGCCGAACCAATGGCTTCAAGCGAAGGTAAACCCTAGAAATGCAAGGGAAGATTGGGAAGCCTCACCCAAACAAGAGTTGAGGAGAGAATGCCAATAGCTGGATTGAAAGACAGAGTCGAGGGTTTCATGCACAAAACTGATTTTCCACAAAACCACGGACCCGAGTTGAGAATCAAATAATGCTCTTCTTGAATGTTGAACTCAACAATGAAGAATCTTTTAGCACAATGATGAATGAAAGCTTTCTCCTACATGATAGGAATCTAGGTAGTTGAGATCCAATTATTGAATCAACTAACTTTGGCCAAAAACCATTACGCAAACCAAACTCACATATCTATAGTATTCTTCCTCCTCCTCGACATCTTGACCCATGGGAATGAAAAGGGGAGGGGCTTCCTGAACCAGAAGAGACGAAGAAGGAGTAGAGCTCCACTAAACAACCTCACAAAAAGAGGCCCCATATTTCGAAGCATAAACTGGCTTGGACATCTAAGGAACAACCCCCCTCCTTGGGGCACCCGTGGAGATGGACACAGCAACGACCATTGGAGGCGGAAGGAAGGCCCTGCAAGAACAGAGGTCGTAAGCGACCAAGGTTAAACCCTAGCCGCGATGCACCAGAGGAGGGACAACTTCCCGATCATTCAAGGTAGTCATTTTATTTATAAATAAATAAATAGTAAAAACTCAATTATAATTTGTGTAAATAGAATGTATAAATTAATTTTCCTTAAAATGAGTACAGGTGTCTCTAAAATATTCAGGGCTAAGTATGTAGTTCATTATCTTTACCTAAACTTTAAGTATATGCAATTACTAAAGTGCAATGTTCATAAATGTTTTTTTATTACATACTAGTATGAAGCCAACATAATTCTAGATAAATGTTATTTTTATTGTAAAGTGAAATTTTCAAAGTAGATATGAGTTTAATCATTTAAAATTGAAAAAGTATCAATTTTCCATTTCTTATTTCTAAAAACCAATCAAGTGCCACCCACTGTTGTATTTCATTCATTTACACTTAACATTAGTGCATCCTATCCAAAATATTTATTATTCTACATTAGCTAAAAAAAATTGGCTTGTGATCTTTATGTCATTCTAGCTAAAAAAATATGCATATTCCACATATTTTAAAAGAGAGTTGTACATAATAGCTATCCATAAGGGAGTACAACCATCCCACATTGATTGAGATCCAAAATACCATGATCCTTATGCCAATGAAGACAACCAAAAAGGTGATCCAATATACCATGACCCTTATGTCAATAGGGACAACCACAAGGGTGGTGCATAGAACCTTATGCCAATGAGAGAAACTAGTGGTGAGAAGAGAATGGGACCAACCTCAAGGCATTGTTATATATCTATTCCATATTGGTTGAGACTTGCATAATAGCTAGCCACAAAGATGGTGTAGTGGTTCATAATACCTAAAAATGAGAATGACTCACTAACCCCCTAGAAGAGATACGTAGAAAGATGTGATAAGAGATACATAGAAAGATGTGATGTATAAAATCCATTGCCCCTTTAAGACACCCATTAAAAATGATCCATAATAACAACCACACACTTTACTCATTTTAGATGTCCATTAAAAAATCATAATAACTAAGCCAAAAAAAAAACACTCTTTTAAATACCTATTAAAAAATATTTTAAAATTTCAAATTACAATAAAATAATGACATATTTTATCATTTTAAATATCCATTAAAAGTTAAAATATATTAGCTATCCTATACTGGGCAAAGGCCTAGCTGTCATTTTGCCTCTGCAACGCCTTCCTTCCATGAACCTACATTCCGGAGCACTGTGCTCTTCTTATTGGTCAAATGAAGATTGAGAAATCGCCATGGAAAACAAATATAAACTTGAAGTTATGGGTGTATTGATCGATTAGATATGTGCACAACTTCTGCATATTTATAGCAATGCCAATCTTGTGATGGGGTAGCCGCGGATATAATCAAATTTAGGATGCAAACATGTGATGAATACCTTTCTCAATTGCATTCACAACCAGCAATTGCTTTTGACAGCTTTCGGCTGAGCACAGATTCCCCGACATATTACAGTACTTCTGTGTATACTTAGGCAGGCCGAAACATGACAACCTGGTTGACAGAGACAATATTGAATTTAAACAATGTGGTGGACATTAACGTGAAATTTGTCACCCAATTAGTGGTGGACTAATTTTAAAATGATGGTCAATTAGAACAAGGAGCGTTCCAATTTATACGATCAGACAGACAGAGGATCACGTGAGCTGTTTGGAATAAAATATTCACAATCACGCAGATGGATGTTGTTCTGTCATAATTTTATTAAAAATTCAATATCCATAAGTTTAAGATTCGTCCCTTCTGATATATGAAAAGAGGAGGTAAGTTGTATGTCTGTTAAGAAGAGGAACATGCATGCATGGATGAATTAAATTCTAAAGAGTAGAGTTTACAAATTTTGATGGGCTTAAAATTGGGCAAATCTCTTTCAAACATAACATCTTTACATTCACAACATCTTTACATTCACAGAAGTTGTATCATGATAAAGCTTTAAAACATGCACTTACAAGGTACAAACTTGAATCATGAATTTATTTATATTTAAAATTGGTGTTGTTTAAATGATTATTTTTTTTAATATTTTTCATCAGATCTAGATGAAATAACCATTTTTTATTGTTAAAATTATATTTTTGAATGTATAAATGAATTCAACACCTTTAAAAACTAAATTTTATTTACTCAATTATTCAGATCTAGAATTCCAATAATTTTTTATTAAATTTCAATAAAAATTGATGAAAAAAAATATCTATAAAAATTCCAAAAAAAGAACATTTAAAATTTCTATTTTTTTTTAAATGTATAACCCAAAATAGATAATGGAATAAGACGCAGGCTGCAAGCTATAGAGCTAGGCAAGAGTCAGCGCTGCACAGATTGTGCTGATTACCAAGACAATCATTACAATTTAATAAACACTAGCACCCACAGTCAGCGACAGTCAATAAGATATGCACATATTCTTATGATTATCAATGCACTCAATGAACACATTAACTTCACCCTGATAAACACGAGCACTTACACACAACTACAGTCAACAATATATATTTTTGTATTAAAATGGGTTAAAAAATAAATTTAATATATTTAGAATTCAACTATAATTTAAAATCTGCGCCTATGAGGATCTCAATGGGTACTTTGTATTTTATTATTATTTAAAGACAGAACGGAAAGACTACCAAGTTGGGTTTCTATTTTTTTTGGATGGGTTAACTTTGAAGTAATCTTTTTTTTCCATGTAAGTTGGGTTTCTATTTTTTTTTGGATGGGTTAATTTTGAAGTAATTTTTATTTTTTATTTTTTTTGATTTTATTTTAAATTTTTAATCAATTTAGAATTTTGATCGATTTTATGAATATTTGTGTTGGTTTAAAATAAAGCAAAACCCCTAAATAAAATTCTAAAATGAACTTAAACTATCTCTGAAAATTTGACAGGAATCAAATCCATTTTTTAACCTGAAAAACAGAATTAGTCTATTCTCTATCCTATCCTTATTATTCCTGAGATATATCCTTATTATACCTGCGGTGAGGCTGTATATGAGAATGAGCTCACCTGGACTGGTACTAATTTGGTAATTTTAATCCAAAAACAATTAGCATCTTCAAAGTTTAACTTTAATAAATAATTTTTTTTATTTTTATACAATTTTAAAATAAATTTATATATTGTATGATTAGTAAATTATTTATTTTATTTTTATACCATTTTAAAATAGATTTATATATTTTAAAATAGATTTATATATTGTATGATTGATGGTTGAATTCCAAGTCTTATTGTAAAGACGTCCGCGTTGTAATTTATGGTTTTCCATAATCTGGATACATACAACGGATTTCGGCGCCGAAAATCTAAACAGCTCTTAAATATTGTGCGGACCTGCCTTATCTGCATCCTCCTACTGTCCACGTTCAAGTAGAATGTTGATATATGCTATTGAATATTCTGAAATGAAATGAAATGAAAGTATTTTTAACGTCCACAAGGCTAAAAATAGCTTATGGGACAGATTGCTTTTCCATCTGGCTTTTGCATTCGGCCCTTTTCTTGTGAAGTTTTACAATAATCGCTCCCAGCTTCTCAACAAACTCTTCGCTGAATAGATTATCCTAGGAATTAGCTGCCAGAATACCTGCATAATT
>ML787702.1:154571-165119 GCA_009831015.1 Picea engelmannii | reverse complement strand
CCCTTTGCCATTTCCTGCTGCCTTGTTCCACACTGCTATCTTCCAATACCCTTCAAACAAAGGTGTCTTGCACCCTTCATGCTCATGTGTTTCTATGAGGCAAATTATGTCTCTATCCTCTGCAATAGGCCCTACCCCAGGTCTTCGTCTCCATGGGTACCCCCTGCAGTTCCAACAAACTAATATTAGGGAACCCTGGATATGATTTGATTGCTATTTGTTTTGGCATGCAAGACTCACAGTTGAGTCTTTGTCCCTGCTTGCCCATACTGACCTTGCTTCCTCATTACTTGCTGAGGGATTTGCTGCCTCTTCTTTGTTATTGTTTTGCTGCCTTGTTTTAGAAGGAGGTCCAAATTGCGCTATCACAGCTTTACCTTTATAAATCCATGCTCTTTTTCCCTCATCTCTTGCTGCCCTAACTTTTGTCATCTCGTCCCTCCTTTCCTCTTGTTGTCTGATAATTTTAAGGGACACTTCATGCCATGAGAACATGAATATTTTCATAGAAATGAACGAACATATGCCTATGTGATGGGTTGGCATTCATTAAGAGAGATTTGATTCTTGGCTTTGGTTAAACCGTATGTAGTTGTAGTTTTAATGATCTTTTATGTATTTTTTTTAATTATAATATTTATAAATTTTTTTAATACAATTTTTTATATTTTTACGGATTAGAAATAGCAATAGAAATAATGGTGTATTCTATATATTATTGAAAATATTAAATAAATGTTAAATAATTGTGTTTTCTTAAAATGATTTATGATATAGTAATAGAAATAATGGTGCAATCTATGTATTATTGAAAATATTAAATAATTGTGTTTTCTTAAAATGATTTATGATATATTTGACACAAGTTTTATGATACAATGTTAATGCTATTTTGATGAGATGGTTGGATAACAATTTCAAGTGAGAGAACTAGTATTGGTTACGTATCTTGTGGGAATTCATACCCATGAAAGATTACCACTAACTTGTTTATAATTATGGGTTAAGAATGGAAAAATATTCTCACTAAATATAATTGACACAACTAAGACTGGTACATAGAAACATTTATCACAGAGTTTCAAAGGATGGTTGTCAAGGTGAGTGATATTTCAGAGCAAAGAATAGTGATGCTATTCATAGAGGGTCTAGCTGAACCTTTGAAAGGTTGGGTTAATGCATTTAGGCCACCCACATTACATGATGCCATCAGGAAAACTCAGGTTATGGAAGACACACCGACCAGGAAGGCCCCGGTTAAGCCCTTCATTCTATAGAAAGGTTAGGCAATGAAGTTTCCCCAGAAGACATGGACAGGGAAAGACTGACTAGACGAAGACTCTCGGAGAGAGCTTAGAAGGAGGAAACTATGCTTCAGTGGAAAGGATCCATGGGAGTCAGGTCACCAGTGTATGGGCAAAGGAGAGGTCCATTATATTGAGGTGTTATTTGATGAGGAATATGAAGGTGAGGAAGAGTACCTTCATAGCCTAGATGAGGGAAAAAACAATAGGGAGGCACAACGCCTTTAGATTTGAGAACAATATCAGGAGGAATAATGAAGACGACCATCACCACATTGTCAGGAGTTCCCAGGTATTATACCTTCAAGATCAGGGAAATTATCCAGGGACAAAGAGTTACGGTACTAGTTAATGGTGGGGCCACTCACAACTTCATCAACGTCACACTTGCCGCCAGGAGACAAATTCCCACAAAGGAATTAGAGGGATTTGAGGTAGTAGTTGCAGATGGGTACAACATGACTTGTACTTAGAGGATTAGAGTGTTGGATGTAACATTGGGAAACTACACATTGGTCGATGACTTTTATGTGGTGAACTTAATAGACACCAATGTGGTGTTGGGAGTATAATGGTTGTATTTCCTTGGAGATTTGAAAATGAACTACCAGGACATGAGGATGGAATTTATGGACATTAGGGGTCAACGAGTTATTCTCAAGGGCATGTCACATGGAGCACCCAAGGTTTTATATAAGAAATCCATGGAGGCCATATTTAGACACAAAGATGTGGCATGCGCAATGGAGTGTTTGGTCACAATGCAGAAACCATCCCAAGATTGTCAGTATTACCATGTGGATATATAGGAGTTACTAGGAAAGCATGATAAGGTGTTTGAGCCATTGCTAGCAGGGAGACCACCAGACAAAGGATTCAATCATGTCATCGAATTAGAGGAGGGGGCCAAGTTATTGATTACTACACCCTACATGCACTCAAATAAATTCAAGGATGAAATTAAAAAATCCATACAGGAGTTGTTGGAGATGGGATACATCCAACGTAGCTCTAGTCCATTTGCTTCCTCAGTAGTATTGGTGAAAAAAAAGGATGGCATGTGGAGAATGTGCATTGGCTACAAGGCTTTAAACAAGAAGAATATTAAGAATAGATACATGATACTGAGGATTGATGAGCTGATAGATGTGCTACATGGAGCGATATTTTTTTTTGAAGATTGACCTTCAATCAACATACCACCAGATCACGGTAAGAGAGGAGGATATCCATAAGACATCATTCAGATGTCACTATGGACATTACGAGTTTGTAGTCATGCCCTTTGGGTTGACTAATGCCCCAACTACTTCTAATCATGTATGGATAGTATCTTCAACAAACAATTGAGGAAATTTCTACTGGTATTCTTTGATGATATTTTGAGATACAGTAGGACATGGGAAGATAATTTAAGGAACATGGACAAAATTCTCACCATTATGGAGGAGCAATCGCTTTTTTCCAAGGAGGCATAGTGCGAATTCGGGTTAAAAGAGATCCTCTATATAGGGCACGTGATTGGTGTTGAATGAGTAAACATGCATCAATATAAGATCGAGACGATCCTAGATTGGCCCACCCCCAGGTCAATTACATAATTATGAGGATTCTTCAGAATATGTATCTATTAGAGACGATTTGTGAAGGGGTTTTCGCAACTGGGAGCACCACTACCAGATCTCACCAAGAAAGGGGAATTCATGTGAGCAAAGGAAGCACAAACAACATTTGACATAATGAATAAGGTAATGAGTACTTGCCCAGTTCTAGCACTTCCATATTTCTCTCAGCCATTTGTATTAGAATGTGATGCATCAGGGGAAGGGATATGAGTGGTATTGATGCAAAATCACCACCCCATAGCTTTCAAGAGAAGGAATTTGAGAGAGCCATAAAGGCTCTACTCCATCTATGAAAAGGAGATGTTGGCCATTATGCATGCATTCGCCAAATTCTAACAGTATATGGTGGGAGGACGTTTTGTAGTGGGGATTGACCATAATAACTTGAAGTATTTTTTGGAGCAGGAAGACTTGAGTGAGAGACAACATAAGTTACAATCCTATGACCTTGATATTGAGTATGTTAAGGGAAAAAAGAATGTAGTTGTCGATGCCATTTCAAGGAGGCCTTTAGTTTTTTCCCTTACCGAGGTCTCAACAGATTGGAAGTCTTCTCTCTTGGTGGAATACTCCAATAATACATCCGCTTATGAGTTGATGGAGGGTACCATCTAGAATGATAGGTACAGAGTAGTGGATGACATTATCTACTACAAGGAAAGGGTCTATCTTGTCCTTGAGTCCACACTCAAAGATAAGATCTTGAGAGAAGTTCATGATGCCCCTCTATCAATCCACCCAGGGTACCTGAAGACTTATAGACAGGTGAGAGAGAGATATTCTCATGGAAGGGTCTCAAGGAGTATGTACTACGGTACGTGAGGGAGTGCAAGAATTGTCAACAAAACAAGTCGAAGATGACACACCCAACAAGTTTACTTCAGCCACTACCTATTCCAGAGAGAATGTGGGAGAGCATTTCCATGGATTTCATTCCAGAGTTGCCAAAGGTACAAGGTAGGGACTTCATCTATGTGGTGGTGGAAATATTGACCAAGTATGCACACTTATTTTCCATTCCTTCAGGATCCAATGCATCTTAGGTAGAAGATCTCTTCTTCAGGGAAGTATTCAGACTCCACGATCTTTCGAGGAGCATAGTCAGTGACAAGGATAACATGTTTCTCAATGCATTTTGGCAGGAGATATTTAGGTTATCTGGGACAAAGTTGACACCTAGTACTAGCTATGAACCTCAGACAAACGAATAGACTAAGATAGTGAACAAATGGGTAGAAGGGTACTTGAGGAACTATGTGTCAGGACAACAACGATCATGGTTAAAATGGTTGCATCTCTCAGAGCATTGTTACAACACCACTCATCACATGTCCATTGGGATGAGGCTGTTCATGGAGTTATATGGCTATGATGCCCCATCATTTGTAGATTTGGAATTTGGAGAGAGCAGGGCCCCCAATTCGAAATATTGGTTGTAGGAAAGTCAAGACATCCTGAGGGTCCTAAGGGAGAATTTACAGGTTGCTCAGAACCAACAAAATATGTATGCAGATAGGCACTGAGTAGAACACAATTTTGAGAATGGGGACCTAGTATTTCTTAGGTTGCAGCCTTACCAACAGTCATCACTGAAGAATAGTGGTGTAGAGAAGATGAAGCCCCACTTTTACAGTCCTTATAGAGTGATAGGAGAGTTGGAGAGGTGGAGTATGAGTTGGAGCTACCAGAGGGAAGAAAAAGGGAAGAAAAATCCACAACGTCTTCCATGTGTCATGACTCAAGAAGGAATTGGGCCAACATGTTACTGCTTCGACAGATCTTCCTTCGCTATATGAGGAAGGACATTTGGTTTTAGCACTCGAGAGGATTGTTGATGTTCGAGAATGGAGGCTCAGAAGTAGAGTCATAAATAGTACCTTATCATATGGAAAGGGTTGCCCACAAAAGATGCTACGTGGGAAGGAGAGCATATCTTACAACATCCTCACCCTCATCTAGCCTCATCTAGAATTGATTGAGGACAATAAATTTTGGGGAGGGAGGATTGTAATGTCTCCTTCCAATTAATGACTTATTAGCTTATACTGTAGGCTATAGTCAACAAAGAAAAGGGAGTCAAGGCATAAAACCCTAAAGAGATAATTAAATAAAATAAACAATTATATTTTATTGAAAGAGAGTTAAGGGTTTAATTTAGTCAAAGGAAGAAAGATCTAGAAGAACCCCAAGAAGAATAAATAGTAGGGGCAGTCTCTCACTTTGACATTATGATTTGATATGTTATTGAGTGCTTTTCATTAGGGTTTTGGGAAAAACCCTTGCATTGTAGGTTTAGTTTCTGTGGTGCAATACCCACCCTAGCTAGATAAGAGGGAGATTCATCTGTGATCTAGATAAGAGCTTTGGATTCATTAATTAACATCATACCAGGTTTCTTGTGTGATTTTTATAGATTGTATGGCTTCGTAACACCCAATAGTTTGTGTTTTGAGTATTGTTTTGAAGCTATTATTGCAGCCATCAGAGATCTTTGTATTGTTGCTTCCTTTCATAATAAATAATAAGATGCCATATTATTCTGCTCTCCCTTTATGAATGCTTGTTATATCTTTAATAATATTTCTCATTGAGCAAAAAAAGTTAGCTGCACATTCACATAAGGACAAATTATAAATTTTGGTACACATAAAATTTCCTCCAAGATTAGTTGGGAATATTACACGTTCCATTCTATGCCCTTTCATTAGACAACTCTTCTACAGCCAGACTGAGGACGACATCTAGGAGGAGCGAGATGTGGCAGCTATCTCTCATTATGAAGTTTTTAATCCTCTCTGCATTTTAAGTTTATTCTTTCTAGACGAAAATTAATCAGAACAGATACTTATGCGTGTTTAAGCAAGTCGTTTCCACGAGTATCAGACTGTTATCATTTTGAGTCCTTTATGGCGCAGAGATTAAAGACATTAGCCTTGCCCTACAAATGTTGTATATTTCGAATTGTTCCGGTAAAACCAAAACCTTTCGATAATATAATCTTTACCGTTACATTAAAAAAAAAAAAATCATTCATAAACATTTTAGGAGATGGGATGATTATACTAATGTTGTATCTTTCGATTTGTTCGGGTAAAACCAAAACCTTTTGATAATATAATCTTTACCGTTACATTAAAAAAATTAATTTCATTCATAAACATTTTAGGAGATGGGATGATTATACACAGCAAGAGTAGCCAAAAGGATAGATACAGTATTGATAAGGGTTAACTCTTTAAATAACTCAAAAGTAGAATTTAAGATGATCAAAAGTAACATCAAATGTCATGATCATAAGAGATAACAAACACAGAAAAGAGTCCTAGTTCGCTCTTTTAATTAACTCAAAAGTAGAGTTTAAGATGATCAAAAGTAGCATCAAATGTCAAGATCGCAATATATAACAAACACGGAAAACAGTCCTCGTTCAAAGGTTCAATAGGTTGAGAGACAAATAAAATCTGGTCCAAGACAATATGCAATATTTGAAGAGCAATATGTTCTCGTCAATTTCTTTCCAAACAGGTCGGACTTATCCGTATTTATTTCATCCACTTTGCAAAGACCTCAAAATGTTCACCCTCCGCCATCTTACTAGAGTGGCCTTGCCCATCCTATACCAGTGTCTTTTGATTGCCCTAGATCAAACTGACGCTCTGATCATGGTTACAGAGTGGGAATTGCGAATGGCATTTCAACCAGCCAACAAAGTTATATACAACCTCACTCATCTCTCAATCAAATATGCGTGTACCCACTTTTTGTGAAGGAGTGGAGGAGAGTGACTTCCGCGGTAGGAGCACAGATTTTATGGTTTGAACGGCAGAAGCTGCGATGCCCGCCTTTACCTGCCCTCTCTTGGGCAAAGGCCTAGCTGCCCTTTCGCCTCTGTAACGCCTTCCTTCCATGAACATACATTCCGATGCAGCGCTGGCCATTCTGTTAGCGAAATCGATGCTCTTCTATTTGATGAAATGAAAATTGAGAAATTGATGTGGAAAACAAATATAAACTGATTGTTACGCAGGAAGTTATGGATGTTTTGATCGATAGAAATGTGTACAACATATGTAAAAGCGTGTGCATATTTATAGCAATGCCAAGCTTATGATGGGGTAGCCGTGGATAAATTATATTTAAGATGCAGACATGTGATCGAATACTTTGACAGCTTTCCTCTGTTCACAGATTCCCCGACATATACAGTACTTTTGTGTAATACTTAGGCAGGCCGAAACATGACAACCTGGTTGACATATATAATATTGAATTTAAACAATGTCGTTGGACAATCACGTGAAACTTGTCACCCAGAATTTGTCACCCAATTAGTGGTGGGTTAATTTGAAAGTGATGATCAATTAAGAGTTCCAATTTATATGAACAGACAAACAGAAGATCGCATGAGTTGTTTGGAATAAAATATTCACGATTACGCAGATGGACTCGTGTTCTATCATAATTTTGTTAAAAGAATCAATATGGATAAGGTTAAGATTCGTCTCTTCTGATATGTGAACAGAAGAGAGGAGGTAAGTTGTATGTCTGTTAAGAAGACGAACAAACATGCATGCATGAATGATTTAGATTCTGGAGAGTGAGAGTTTACGTGGATTTTATATTTAAAGCATAACATTTTAGGTTAATAGAAGTTGTACCAGTTTATATCCATCTAATTATGGTTATACAAAGCTTCTAGAGCGCTTAAATCTTTGGAAGTGTACATCCAATGTATAATTTAATAAATAGGAAAACAATTTTTGTTGGGAATAGAAAAACAATTTATTCATAACTTAAAATTATAATGAATCCATATATTATTAAATTTTTTAAAATAAATCTAATTGTACATAATAAAATATATTTAACTAATTTATGAAATCTTTTGAAAACATGAATGATAATTTATTGGTAAAATGAGTATCTTTATAAGCTGCTTATAAAATGGAGATGTATTTACGATATATTGCTTTTTAATGCATATGCCTAATCTTTTCAATAGTGGTGCTAAATTATAATCTTCTCTTCAACTTTTTTGGAGAATTAACAACCAATATAAATGAATATTTAAGTACCTATTGTGCTTTTCAATGCATATGCTAGACTTACCTCTCTGGATAGTTACATGGTGGGCAATGTATCTTTTCTTCCCTCACTACTATCAACCTTCCAATTTCCAAAAAATCTATGTGACTTGTAAATTGTGAGAGACAGGTGCTACTCATTTTGTACTATAATATTTGTAACTTATGCAATGGGCTACATTACTACCCATACAACTTGATAGCCCCAACCTCCATATGCCATAGAATTTGTAACATGTACTATGCATAGCCTTTGCTATAGTATTTATAACTTGTATTATGTATCCTTTACATAAAAATCAACATTCAAATTTAGAATATATATATATATATATATTAGATTGATGATTATACCACCTATAAATTTAAAAAATTTCAGTATTTCATTATTAAAAATGAAAAAAACTATTAACCATGGATACCCACATCCAAAAAAAATTCATAAAATATTTTTTTATTACCATATTATATTTTATATTATAATATTTATTATGAAAATAAATATTATTATAATATAAAATATAAAATATTATTATATTATTATATTTATTAGGAGTGATGATATTTTATATATATCTCTGTTAAAGTGATGATTTTAAAAATTAAGTGAACGTCACGTATAAATTTAGAAATTCTCAGTATTTGACTATTAAAAATAAAAAAAATTCTAACCACTATCACTTAAAGACAATCAATAAAATATTTTTTTATTACCACTGCACAGAATCTCACGATTATCAATGCACTCAATGAACAAATTAAATTTACCATGATAAACACGAGCGACAGTCGACCACGATAAACATGAGTACTCACACGCAGCGACAGTAAACAAAATATATTTCTGGTATCATAATATATAATATGCGTCTATAGGTATTGGCACGCAAGGTCATGAATGAAGATTGAGAAATTGATGTGGAAAATAAATATAAGTATAAAAAGGTGGAAAATAAATAAATATAAATAGAGATCATATATGTATAAAACATATATAACAACGTGTGCATATTTATAACGATGCCAAAGCTTATCAGCATGAAACTTTTTCCATTGCTTTGACAGCTTTTGGCTGTGCACAAATTCCAATTACATTACTTTTGTGAAGTACTTAGTCATGTAGGCTGAAACGTGACAACCTGCTCGACAGACATAATAATATTGAATTTAAACAATGTCGTTAGACCTTCACGTGAATTTGCCTCCCAGTGTGTGGTTGTCTTTTAAAGCGATGAAATTTAAACAAAGTCATTGGACCTTCAGGTGAATTTGCCCCCGCAGTGTGCGGTTGTCTTTTAAAGTAATAAATTATAACGAGGAGAGCTACGATTTATATATGGGCGTAAGCTAAAACCCAAACGTTTTGAACCTTTGCCGGCAGCCGTTTTCCGGTGTCCGAACTCCCGTCGTCCATCGTGTCAGAGCTCCGGCCGGCTGCTCACTCCACTCGCCCAAACGCCGTTGCCGTGACACAAACCTCTGCAGTTCCATGGCATAATTAGCCATCCAACTGCCATGCCATGCCATGCGCCATCGAATGGATCCATGCACATCCCTTGAAAAATTTAAACTTGTAAAGAGGCGGGCTCCAGAGGCGGGCTGAAATTTGAATATGCGATTGGTATCTTGCTCAGGGTTGCTGTGTTTGGGTTGCATTTCGCTCACCAATTTGATTCAAATCTGTGAATTTTCTGGTTTGTATGGACCCAGTCAATGTCAAATGCGTGACTCGATCCCTGTTTTTGTCGACTTTTGAGCAGTCTGGCTCTGGATTGCTCGCTCTGTAATTTCTGGCGATATCCGGAGTCTCGTCTTGGAGAGATTGTGAAATTTGCAGTTCGTTCAGGCATCGTGTCGTGGATATTTTTAAATGTGCATGTTGGAACCGATCATTATGTGTTTGAGTGTAGTTTAGGCGGCCAGTTTGAAAAGGATTTTTTTTTCGAAGTTTTATTCATTTTTTATCTGTTAAAGAATCGATCACGGAACCTTAAGCGCTGTAAATTCTTGCAGATGCATGTTTATTTTGTCGTTTTACGGGAATTTATGGAAGGATTGATGCCTCCGGGTGTTCATGTGAAGAATCGAGTATGGAAGGATTGATGCCTTGCTTGGAGAAATTGATGTAGCTTTTTTGTCTGTGTACGCCATCGGTATGTATTTTGCTGGACATCTTGGAGACAGGGTTGATCTCCGGGTGTTTTTAACAGTGGGAATGGTTGGCAGCGGCTTGTTTGTAGCGCTATTTGGTATGGGCTATTTCTGGAACATACACAATTTTTACTATTACTTGATCATGCAAATGGTGGCAGGGATGTTTCAGGCGACGGGCTGGCCCTCTGTTGTTGCAGTGGTTGGAAATTGGTTCGGAAAGCGGAAAAGGGGACTGATAATGGGCATTTGGAATGCCCATACTTCTGTTGGTAATATTTGTGGTTCCCTCATTGCAGCTGGTGTTTTACAGTATGGGTGGGGATGGTCATTCATTCTTCCTGGTGCTTTTATTGCCTCTGCAGGCATTATAGTGTTTTTGTT
>ML787702.1:134918-150540 GCA_009831015.1 Picea engelmannii | reverse complement strand
TAGACACATGTCATTTAAACAAATAGGGAACACAAGATTTACTCTGGAAACTCAAGTGGGAAAACCAACACCTGATGAGTATTTTATTCAGTTCAAGAAATAGTTACAAAGGTGAGCTACACACAGATTTCATGTACTCACTAGAAAAATTGCAGATTGATTTCACTTGGGGACAACCTTCGATCTTTGAGTAGGTCCTTCTCCCAAGCCCCTCATGCTTTTGCAACTGCACTTCTTCTTCATTTCCTCTCCATCTCTCTTCCTCTTCTCTTCATTGTCCATTAATTTTAATAGCATTTTTTTTAATAGAGCTACTTGGAAGGCCAAACACCAAGTTGGTCATTTTATCTTGTCATGGCTTTGTCTTTAGACAATTAATTCAAACTTAGTAAAAATCTATTCACAAAGTTTAGGATGAGGAAATATTTTGGATCATAACTCCTTATTAGAATTAGAGTTGTTAAGAGTCATGAAGTCTCTTGATTCTTCCTTATAGGACTTCATTTACAACTACCACCGTGAAGGGGGCAATGGGGCAATCTTGGTATTCTTGTCTTCTTCTTTATCCTTTGAGTTAAGATTGGATTCCTCAACCAATGCTTCTGGACATAGTTTGATATCATTCTCTATAACTAATGCTTGTTGATTATTTTTATTATGATTTTGTACACTCTCATCATCTTCATCATTTGAGAATGGTTGCTCAAAATATTGACAACATTTTGGATTTAGTTTATGTCCTTTTCTCCTTTATATGCGAGCTTGTGTTAGGAGACAATAATCTTGAAGATGTCTTGTTTGTTGGCAGATCTAACATAAAAAATCCACATTCTCATAATCCGAATCTTGAATCCATCCAAATTTTTTCTTTTGTAGTATCATTTTTTCTAGTAGACCCTCATCGATGTCAATCTCAACACACATTCAGGGAAATGTGAAAAAACCCAACTTAATTTGATCAAGCTTCGTTTTTAGCATCCAGGGAAATGTGACCACCTTCTTCTTTAGCATGCTTTGAATATTTTCACTCCAGATCAATGTTTGATGAGATTTCCTATTCTTTCTCTGATCCGACGGTCGACGAGAGTTCATGACTTCAGGGATTCAACCTTCGGGTAAACTGGCCTGTTTTAGACTCCTTCTCCCCGGAGTGGTCAGCGTCGAAGTTGACCACCTTTCCTTTAGTGTGATTTGACGGTTTCAATATTTCCATTCCAGATCGAATCTTGATCCAACGACTGACAAATCATTCGAAGCTCCTGTAACTCAATCCTTTACAAAATGATTTCTTCACTCACAGAACTCTGTCTCCTGTGTTATTTCAAGTGTGTCATCTCTTATGAGCTTCGATTAACATTCTTCCTTCTAAGCTTTGGATTTATACTGGATTCTTCTGCACCCTGTTGACATCAATGACAATATCGTACCACTGTGTCCAACAAATTGGATCCATTATTAGGAAAACGAGTCAGTTACAATATTGGTAAATCGTCAGTTACAACAGAATAGTGATAAATGCAACAAGCAGCATTATAGAAAAGGCAGTTTTCAGATACATCACCATCATAAAAAAAAATTCCATTAAAGGCAGAGTCTTTACTATAAAACTTATTTGAAGACATCATTATCAGTATTAGAGAGACAAGAAATGCTTTTAATTGTCTTTTTGTTACAGTAATAGTTAATTCAGTACTGGTAGACAAAGCAATTTTACAATTTAAAATAAAAAGATAGTTAAGGGAGTGCACATAAGCAATAGCTGCTACTGCTTAAGCCCCCTGCTCCAGAATGGAAACACGGGACCTTTTGTTGTAACTACGCCCTCTGGAACTACGACCTCTGGAACTACACCTCTGGAACTACAACCTCTGGAACTACGACCTTTGGAACTATTCCCTCTGGAACTATGCCCTCTGGAACTACGCCTCTGGAACTATGCCCTCTGGAACTATGACCTCTGGAACTATGCCCTCTGGAACTACGCCCTCTGGAACTACACTGCTGGAACTATGACCTCTGGAACTACGCCCTCTAGGACCTCTGGAACTACGCCCTTTGGAACTACACCGCTGGAACTACGCCCTCAGGAACTACGCCCTCTGGAACTATGCCCTCTAGAACTACGCCCTCTGAAGCTCATAGTTCCAGAGGGCGTAGTTCCAGAGTGCGTATTTCCATAGGGCGTAGTTCCAGAGGGCGTAGTTCCAGAGGGCGTAGTTCTAGAGGTCATAGTTCCAGAGGGCGTAGTTCCAGCGGCGTAGTTCGAGAGGGCGTAGTTCCAGAGGTCATAGTTCGAGAGGGTGTAGCTCCAGAGGGCGTAGTTCCAGAGGGCATAGTTCCAGAGGGCGCAGTTCCAGAGGGCGTAGTTCCAACGACATAGTTCCAGAGGGCGTAGTTCCAGAGGTCCTAGAGGGCATAGTTCCAGAGCTCATAGTTCCAGAGGGCGTAGTTCCAACGACGTCGTTCCGGAGGGCATAGTTCCAGAGGGCATAGTTCCAGAGGGTGTAGTTCCAGCGGCGTAGTTCCAGGGGGCATAGTTCCAGAGGTCATAGTTCCAGAGGGTGTAGTTCCAGAGGCATAGTTCCAAAGGGCGTAGTTCCAGAGGGCGTAGATCCAGAGGCGTAGTTCCAGAGGGCATAGTTCTAGAGGGCGTAGTTCCAGAGGTCGTAGTTGCAGAGGGAGTAGTTCCAGAGGCGTAGTTCCAGAGGTTGTAGTTCCAGAGGGCGTAGTTCTAGAGGCATAGTTCCACAAGTCACAATTCTAGAGGGCGTCGTTCCACAGGTAATAGTTCTAGATGGCATAGTTCCAAAGGTCATAGATCCAGAGGGCGTAGTTCCAGAGGTCATAGTTCCAGAGGGCGTAGTTCCAGAGGGCGTAGTTCCAGCAGCGTAGTACCAGAGGTCATAGTTCCAGAGGCATAGTTCTAGAGGGATTTTTTCCAGAGGTCATAGTTCCAGAGGGCGTAGTTCCAGAGGGCGTAGTTCCAGAGGCATAGTTCCAGAGGTCATAGTTCCAGAGGCATAGTTCTAGAGGGCGTAGTTCCAGAGGTCATAGTTCCAGAGGGTGTAGTTCCATAGGTGTAGTTCCAGAGGGCATAGTTCCAGAGGGCATAGTTACAGAGGTCATAGTTCTAGAGGGCGTAGTTCTAGAGGCGTAGTTCCAGAGGTCCTAGTTCCATAGGACGTAGTTCCAGAGGCGTAGTTCCACAAGTCACAGTTCCAGAGGTCTTAGTTTCAGAGGTAATAGTTCCAGAGGGTGTAGTTCCAGAGGTCATAGTTCCAGAGGGCGTAGTTCCAGAGGTCATAGTTCCAGAGGGTGTAGTTCCAACTGCGTAGTGCCTTTGGAAATACGCCCTCTGGAACTACGCCCTCTGGAACTATGACCTCTGGAACTATGCCCTCTTGAACTATGACCTCTGGAACTACGCCCTCTAGAACTATTACCTGTGGAACTAATCCCTCTAGAATTGTGACTTGTGGAACTACGCCTCTGGAACTACGCCCTCTAGAACTAGGACCTCTTGAACTACGCCTATAGAACTACACCCTCTGGAACTACGACCTCTGGAACTACACCCAGAGGAACTATGCCCTCTGGAACTACGTCGTTGGAACTACGCCCTCTAGAACTATGACCTCTGGAACTACGCCGTTGGAACTACGCCCTCTAGAACTATGACCTCTGGAACTACGCCCTATAGAACTATGCCTCTGGAACTATGAACTCTGAAACTACGCCTCTAGAACTACGCCCTCTGGAACAACGACCTTTGGAACTATGCCCTCTGGAACTATGCCGCTGGAACTATGCCCTCTGGAACTATGAACTCTGGAACAAAGCCCTCCAGAACTACGCCTCTGGAACTATGACCTCTGGAACTACGCCTCTGGAACTACGCCCTCTGGAACTATGCCCTCTGGAACTATGACCTCTGGAACTATGCCCTCTAGAACTATTACCTGTGGAACTACGCCCTCTGGAACTGTGACTTGTGGAACTACGCCTATGGAACTACGCCCTCTGGAACTACACCTCTGGAACTACGCCCTCTGGAACTATGCCTCTGTAACTACGCCCTCTGGAACTATGACCTCTGGAACTATGACCTCTGGAACTATGCCCCCTGGAACTACGTCGTTGGAACTACGCCCTCTGGAGCTATGCCCTCTGGAACTACGCCCTCTAGAACTATGCCCACTGGAACTATGCCCTCTGGAACTACGCCACTGGAAGTACTCCCTTTGGAACTATGACCTCTGGAACTACGCCGTCTAGGACCTCTGGAACTAAGCCCTCTGGAACTATGCCGCTGGAACTACACCCTCTGGAACTACGCCCTCTGGAACTATGCCCTCTGGAACTACACTCTCTGGAGCTACGCCCTCTGGAACTATGCCCTCTAGAACTATGCCCTCTGGAGCTACGCCCTCTGTAACTATGACCTCTGGAACTACGCCCTATAAAACTACGCCTATGGAACTATGACCTCTGGAACTACGCCCTCTAGAACTACGCCGCTGGAACTACGTCGCTAGAACTACGCCCTTTAGAACTACGCCCTCTGGAACTATGCCCTCTAGAACTTTGCCCTCTGGAACTACGCCGCAGGTCATAGTTCCAGAGGTCATGGTTCTAGAGGGCGTAGTTCTAGCGGCGTAGTTCCAGAGGTCATAGTTCCAGAGGGCGTATTTCCAGCGATGTAGTTCCAGAGGGTGTAGTTCCAGAGGGCGTAGTTCCAGAGGTCATAGTTCCAGAGGGCGTAGTTCCAGAGGGCGTAGTTCTAGAGGCATAGTTCCAGAGGTCATAGTTTCAGAGGCATAGTTCTAGAGGACGTAGTTCTAGAGGTCATAGTTCCAGAGGGCGTAGTTCCAGCGGCGTAGTTCCAGAGGGCGTAGTTCCAGAGGGCATAGTTCCAGAGCCCATAGTTCCAGAGGGCGTAGTTCCAGAGGCGTAGTTCCATATTTCATAGTTCCATAGGCATAGTTCTAGAGGTCGTAGTTGCAGAGGCCATAGTTCAAGAGGGCGTAGTTCCAGTGGCATAGTTCCAAAGGGCATAGTTCCAGTGGCGTAGTTCCAGAGGGCGTAGTTCCAGAGGGCGTAGTTCCAGAGGGAATAGTTCCAGAGGGCGTAGTTCCAGAGGTGTAGTTCTAGAGGTCATAGTTCCAGAAGCGTAGTTGAAGAGGGCGTAGTTCATGAGGTCATAGTTCCAGACGGTGTAGTTCCAGCGGCGTAGTTCCAGAGGGTGTAGTTCCAGATGGCGTAGTTCCAGAGGTCGTAGTTCCAAAGGGCGTAGTTCTATGACCTACGCCCTCTTGAACTACGCCTCTGGAACTATGCCCTGTGGAACTATGACCTATGGAACTACGCCCTCTGGAACTACACCGTCTAGAACTATGATCTTTGGAACTACGCCCTCTAGAACTATGCCCTCTAGAACTACGCCGCTGGAAATATGGTCTCTGGAACTATGACCTCTGGAACTACGCCCTCTAGAACTATGCCTCTGGAACTACGCCCTCTGAAACTACGCCGCTTGAACTATGCCCTCTGGAACTATGACCTCTGGAACTACACCCTCTAGAACTACGCCTCTAGAACTATGACCTCTGGAATTACGCCTCTGGAACTATGCCCTCTGGAACAACGCCCTCTGGAACTATGACCTCTGGAACTATTCCCTCTGGAACTATGACCTATGGAACTATGCCCTCTAGAACTATTACCTGTTGAACTACGCCCTCTGGAATTGAGGTTTGTGGAACTACGCCTCTGGAACTACGCTCTATGGAACTAGGAACTCTGAAACTACACCTCTGGAACTATGCCCTCTCGAACCACGCCCTCTGAAGCTCATAGTTCCAGAGGGCGTAGTTCCAACGGCGTAGTTCCAGCGGCGTAGTTCCAGAGGGCGTAGTTCCAGAGGGCATATTTCCAGAGGGCGTAGTTCTAGAGGCGTAGCTCTAGAGGCGTAGTTCTAGAGGGCATAGTTCTAGAGGTCATAGTTCCAGAGGGCGTAGTTCCAGTGGTGTAGCTCAAGAGGGCGTAGTTCCAGAGGTCATAGTTCGAGAGGGCGTAGCTCCAGAGAGCGTAGTTCCAAAGGGCATAGTTCCAGAGGGCGCAGTTCCAGAGGGCGTAGTTCCAGTGACGTAGTTCCAGAGGGCGTAGTTCTAGAGGTCCTAGAGGGCGTATTTCCAGAGGTCCTAGAGGGCATAGTTCCAGAGGTCATAGTTCCAGAGGGCGTAGTTCCAGCGACGTAGTTCCAGAGGGCGTAGTTCCAAAGGGCATAGTTCTAGAGGGCGTAGTTCCAGCAGCGTAGTTCCAGGGGGCCTAGTTCCATAGGTCATAGTTCCAGAGGTCATAGTTCCAGAGGGCGTAGTTCCAGAGGCGTAGTTCCAAAGGGCGTAGGTGCAGAGGGCGTAGATCCAGAGGCGTAGTTCCAGAGGGCATAGTTCTAGAGGGCGTAGTTTCAGAGGTCGTAGTTCTAGAGGGCGTAGTTCTAGAGGCATAGTTCCAGAGGTCGTAGTTCCAGAGGGTGTAGTTCCAGAGGCGTAGTTCCACAAGTCACAGTTCCAGAGGACGTTGTTCCACATGTAATAGTTCTAGAGGGCGTAGTTCCAAAGGTCATAGTTCCAGAGGGCGTAGTTCCAGAGGGCGTAGTTCCGGCAGCGTAGTTCCAGAGGCATAGTTCTAGAGGGCTTTGTTCCAGAGTTCATAGTTCTAGAGGGCATAGTTCCAGAGGGCGTAGTTCCAGAGGGCATAGTTCCAGAGGCGTAGTTCCAGAGGTCATAGTTCCAGAGGCATAGTTCTAGAGGGCGTAGTTCCAGAGTTCATAGTTCCAGAGGGTGTAGTTCCAACGGTGTAGTTCCAGAGGGCATAGTTCCAGAGGTCATAGTTCCAGAGGGCGTAGTTCTAGAGGCATAGTTCCAGAGGTCCTAGTTCCATAGGACGTAGTTCCAGAGGTGTAGTTCCACAAGTCACGGTTTCCATAGGTCTTAGTTTCACAGGTAATAGTTCCAGAGGGCGTAGTTCCAGCGACGTAGTGCCTTTGGAACTACGCCCTATGGAACTACACCCTATGGAACTATGATCTCTGGAACCACGCCCTCTTGAACTATGACCTCTGGAACTACACCCTCTAGAACTATTACTTGTGGAACTAAGTCCTCTAGAACTGTGACTTGTGTAACTACGCCTCTTGAACTACGCCCTCTGGAACTAGGACCTCTGGAGCTACGCCTCTAGAACTACGCCCTCTGGAACTACGACCTCTGGAACTACACCCTCTGGAACTATGCCGCTGGAACTATGCCCTCTAGAACTATGACCTCTTGAACTATTCCCTCTAGAACTATGCCTCTGGAACTATGACCTCTGGAACTACGCCTCTAGAACTACGTCCTCTGGAACAACGACCTTTGGAACTACGCCCTCTAGAACTACGCCTCTGGAACTATGCCCTCTGGTACTATGACCTCTTGAACAAAGCCCTCTAGAACTACGCCTCTGGAACGATGACCTCTGGAACTGCGCTCTGGAACTACGCCCTCTGGAACTATGACCTCCGGAACTACGCCCTCTGGAACTATGATCTCTGGAACTATGCCCTCTAGAACTATTACCTGTGGAACTACGCCCTTTGGAACTGTGACTTGTGGAAGTACGCCTTTGTAACTACGCCCTCTGGAACTACGCCTCTGGATCTACGCCCTCTGGAACTACGCCCTCTAGAACTAGAACTATTACCTGTGGAACTACGCCCTCTGGAACTGTAACTTGTGGAACTATGCCTCTGGAACTACGCCCTCTGGAACTACACCTCTGGATCTACGCCCTCTGGAACTATGCCCTCTGGAACTACGCCCTTTGGAACTATGACCTCTGGAACTATGCCCCCTAGAACTACGTCGCTGGAACTATGCCCTCTGGAACTATGCCCTCTGGAACTACGCCGTTGGAACTACGCCGTTGGAACTACCCCCTTTGGAACTACGCCCTATGGAACTACGTCGTTGGAACTACGCCCTTTGGAACTACGCCCTCTGGAACTAGGACCTCTGGAACTACCCCCAATAGCTCTAGAGGTCATAGTTCTAGAGGGCGTAGTTCTAGAGGGCGTAGTTCCAGCAGCGTAGTTCCAGAGGTCATAGTTCCAGAGGCATAGTTCTAGAGGACTTTGTTCCAGAGGTCATAGTTCCAGAGGGCATAGTTCCAGAGGGCATAGTTCCACAGGTAATAGTTCCAGAGGGCGTAGTTCCATAGGTCATAGTTCCAGAGGGCATAGTTCCAGCGGCGTATTACCTTTGGAACTACGCCCTCTAGAACTACGCCCTCTGGAACTATGACCTCTGGAACTACGCCCTCTTGAACTATGACCTCTGGAACTACACCCTCTAAAACTATTACATGTGGAACTAAGCCCTCTAGAACTGTGACTTGTGGAACTAGGCCTCTGGAACTACTCCCTTTGGAACTAGGACCTCTGGAACTACGCCTCTAGAACTACGCCCTCTGGAACTACGCCCTCTGGAACTACACCCTCTGGAACTATTCCCTCTAGAACTATGCCGCTAGAACCACGCCCTCTCGAACTATGACCTCTGGAACTACGCCCTCTAGAACTATGCCTCTGGAACTATGACCTCTAGAACTACGCCTCTAGAACTACGCCCTCTGGAACAACGACCTTTGGAACTACACCCTATGGAACTACATCGTTGGAACTATGCCCTCTGGAACTATGACCTCTGGAACAAATCCCACTAGAACTATGCCTCTGGAACTATAACCTCTGGAACTACGCCTCTGGAACTACGCCCTCTGGAACTATAACCTCTGGAACTACACCCTCTGGAACTATGACCTCTGGAACTATGCCCTCTAGAACTATTACTTGTGGAACTATGCCCTCTGGGGCTATGACTTGTGGAACTACGCCTCTGGAACTACGCCCTCTGGAACTATGCCTCTGGATCTACGCCCTCTGGAACTACGCCCTCTGGAACTAGAACTATTACCTGAGGAACTACGCCCTCTGGAACTGTGACTTGTGGAACTACGCCTCTATAACTACGCCCTCTAGAACTATGCCCTCTGGAACTACGCCTCTGGATCTACGCCCTCTGGAACTACGCCCTCTGGAACTACGCCCTTTGGAACTATGACCTCTGGAACTATGCCCCCTAGAACTACGCCGCTGGAACTACGCCATCTGGAACTATGCCCTCTGGAACTATGCCCTCTGGAACTACGCCCGCTGGAACTACGCCCTCTGGAACTATGACCTATGGAACTACGCCCTCTGGAACAACGCCCTCTGGAACTACACCCTCTGGAAATACGCCCTCTATAACTACACCCTCTGGAACTATGAGCTTCAGAGGTCATAGTTCGAGAGGCATAGTTCTAGAGGGTGTAGTTCTAGAGGTCATAGTTCTAGAGGGCGTAGTTCCAGCGGCGTAGTTCCAGAGGGCGTAGTTCTAGCGGCGTAGTTCGAGAGGGCGTAGCTCCAGAGGGTGTAGTTCCAAAGGGCATAGTTCCAGAGGGCGCAGTTCTAGAGGGCGTAGTTCCAGCGACGTAGTTCTAGAAGGCGTTGTTCCAGAGGTCCTAGAGGGCGTAGTTCCAGAGGTCATAGCTCCAGAGGGCATAGTTCCAGCGACGTAGTTCCAGAGGGCATAGTTCCAGAGGGCATAGTTCCAGAGGGCATAGTTCCAGCGGCTTAGTTCCAGGGGGCATAGTTCCATAGGTCATAGTTCCAGAGGGCGTAGTTCCAGAGGCGTAGTTCCAAAGGGCATAGTTCCAGAGGGCATAGATCCAAAGGCGTAGTTCCAGAGGGCATAGTTCCAGAGGGCGTAGTTCCAGAGGGAGTAGTTCCAGAGGGAGTAGTTCCAAAGGCATAGTTCCAGAGGGCGTAGTTCCAGAGGCATAGTTCCACAAGTCACAGTTCTAGAGGGCGTCGTTCCACAGGTAATAGTTGTAGATGGCATAGTTCCAAAGGTCATAGTTCCAGAGGGCGTAGTTCCAGAGGTCATAGTTCCAGAGGGCGTAGTTCCAACAGCGTAGTTCCAGAGTTCATAGTTCCAGAGGCATAGTTCTAGAGCGATTTTTTCCAGAGGTCATAGTTCTAGAGGGCGTAGTTCCAGAGGGCGTAGTTCCAGAGGTCATAGTTCCAGAGGTCGTAGTTCCAGAGGGCATAGTTCTAGAGGTCATAGTTCCAGAGGTCGTAGTTCCAAAGGGCATAGTTCCAGAGGGCGTAGTTCTAGAGGCGTAGTTCCAGAGGTCCTAGTTCCAGAGGGCGTAGTTCCAGAGGTCCTAGTTCCAGAGGGCGTAGTTCTATGACCTCTGTAACTATGCCCTCTGGAACTACACCCTCTGGAACTACGCTGCTGGAACTACACCCTCTGGAACTATGACCTCTGGAACTACGCACTCTAGAAATACACCTCTGGAACTATGACCTCTAGAACTACACCTCTGGAACTATGCCCTCTGGAACTATGCCCTATGGAACTACGCCCTCTGGAACTATGTCGCTGGAACTACACCCTCTGGAACTACGCCACTAGAACTACGCCCTATAGAACTATGACCTTTGCAACTACGACCTCTAGAACTACGCCTATGGAACTATGACCTCTAGAACTACGCCTCTGTAACTACGCCCTCTGGAACTATGCCCTCCGAAACTGCGCCCTCTGGAACTACGCCGCTGGAAGTACGCCCTCTGGAACTATGACCTCTAGAACTATGCCTCTGGAACTACGCCTCTGGAACTATGACCTCTGGAACTACACCTCTGGAACTACGCCCTCTGGAACTACGCCCTCTGGAACTATGAAATCTGGAACTATGCCCTCTCGAACTACACCCTCTAGAACTACGCCGCTGGAACTACGCCCTCTGGAACTATGACCTCTGGAACTACGCCGCTGGAACTACATCACTGGAACTACGCCCTCTGGAACCATGACCTCTGGAACTATGACCTGCAGCATAGTTCCAGAGGGCGTAGTTCTAGAGGGCGTAGTTACAGAGGGTGTAGTTCCAGAGGGTGTAGTTCCAACGTCGTATTTCCAGCGGCGTAGTTCTAGATGGCGTAGTTCCAGAGGTCATAGTTCCATAGGCATAGTTCCAGAGGTCATAGTTATAGAGAGCGTAGCTCTAGAGGGCGTAGTTCTAGAGGGCATAGTTCCAGAGGGCATAGCTCCAGAGGGCGTAGTTCCAAAGGGAATAGTTCTAGAGGGCGTAGTTCTAGAGGATGTAGCTCTAGCGACGTAGTTCCAAAGGGTGTAGTTCTAGCGGCGTAGTTCCAGAGGGCATAGTTCCAGAGGTCCTAGAGGGCATAGTTCCAGAGGTCGTAGTTCCAATGGGAATATTTCCAGAGGTCATAGTTCTAGAGGGCGTAGTTCCAGAGGTCATAGTTCTAGAGGGCGTAGTCCCAGCGGCGTAGTTCTAGAGGGCATAGTTCCTCTGGGTGTAGTTCTAGAGGTCATAGTTCCAGAGGGCGTAGTTCTAGAGGCGTAGTTCAAGAGGTCCTAGTTCTAGAGGGCGTAGTTCCAGAGGCGTAGTTCCGCAAGTCACAGTTCTAGAGGGCTTAGTTCCACATGTAATAGTTATAGAGGGCGTAGTTCCAGAGGTCATAGTTCAAGAGGGCGTAGTTCCAGAGGTCATAGTTCCAGAGGGCGTAGTTCCAGAGGGCGTAGTTCCAAAGGAACTACGCCGCTGGAACTACACCCTCTGGAACTATGACCTCTGGAACTACGCCCTCTGGAACTATGACCTCTGGAACTATGCCCTCTGGAACTATTACCTCTGAAACTAAGACCTCTAGAACCGTGACTTGTGGAACTACGCCTCTGGAACTATGTCCTATGGAACTAGGACCTCTGGAACTACGCCTCTAGAACTACGCCCTCTAGAACTATGACCTCTGGAGCTATGCCCTCTGGAACTATGCCCTCTGGAACTATGCCGCTGAAACTATGCCCTCTGGAACTATGACTTCTGGAACTACGCCCTCTAGAACTATGCCTCTGGAACTATGACCTCTGGAACTACGCCTCTGGAATTACGCCCTTTCGAACTACGCCCTCTAGAATTATGACCTCTGGAACAAAGCCCTCTAGAACTATCCCTCTGGAACTATGACCTTTGGAACTACGCTGCTGGAACTACGCCTTATGGAACTATGACCTCTGGAACTACGCCCTCTGGAACTATGACCTTTGGAACTACGCCATCAAGAACTATTACTTGTGGAACGACGCCCTCTGGAACTGTGACTTGTGGAACTATTCCTTTGGAACTACGCCCTCTGGAACTACGACCTATGGAGCTACACCTCTGGAACTACGCCCTCTAGAACTACGACCTCTAGAACTACGTCCTCTGGAACTATGCCCTCTAGAACTAAGCCTCTGGATATATGCCCTCTGGAACTACGCCCTTTGGAACTATACCTCTGGAACTACACCCTCTGGAACTATGACCTCTAGAACTATGACGTCTGGAACTATGTCCCCTGGAACTATGCCGCTAGAACTACATCCTATCGAACTATGCCCTCCGAAACTACAGCCTCTGGAACTACGTCGTTGGAACTACGCCCTCTGGAACTATGACCTCTGGAACTACGCCCTCTAGGACCTCTGGAACTACGCCCTCTGGAACTATGTCACTGGAACTACGCCCTCCGGAACTGCGCCCTCTGGAACTATGCCCTTTGGAACTACGCCCTCTGGAGATATGCCCTCTCGAACTATGACCTCTGGAACTACGCCCTCTGGAACTACGTCGCTGGAACTACGCCCTCTGGAACTATGACCTCTAGAACTACACCCTCTAGAACTACGCATCTAGAACTATGACCTCTGGAACTACACCCTCTGGAACTACGCCCTCTGGAAATACACCCTCTGAAACTACGCCCTCTGGAACTATGAGCTTCAGAGGGCATAGTTCCAGAGGGTGTAGTTCCTGAGGGCATAGTTCCAGCGGCGGAGTTCCAGAGGGCATAGTTCCAGAGGTCCTAGAGGGCGTAGTTCCAGAGGTCATAGTTCCAGAGGGCGTAGTTCCAACAGCGTAGTTCCAGAGGGCGTAGTTCCAAAGGGCGTAGTTCCAGAGGGCGTAGTTCCAGCGGCGTAGTTCCAGAGGGCATAGTTCTAGAGGTCATAGTTCTAGAGGGCATAGTTCCATAGGCGTAGTTCCAGAGGGCATATTTCTAGAGGGCATAGTTCCAGAGGTCGTAGTTCCAGAGGTTGTAGTTCCAGAGGCGTAGTTCCAGAGGTCGTAGTTCCAGAGGGCGTAGTTACAACAAAAGGTCTCGTGTTTCCATTCTGGAGAAGGGGGCTTAAGAAGTAGCAGCTATTGCTTCTGTGCACTCCCTTAACTATCTTTTTATTTTAAATTGTAAAATTGCTTTGTCTACCAATACTGAATTAACTATTACTGTAACAAAAAGATAATTAAAAGCATTTCTTGTCTCTCTAATACTGATAATGTTGTCTTCAAATAAGTTTTATAGTGAAGACTATGCATTTAATGAATTTTTTTTTTATGATGGTGATGTATCTGAAAACTGCCTTTTCTATAATGCTGCTTGTTGCATTTATCACTATTCTGTTGTAACTGACGATTTACCAATATTTTAACTGACTCGTTTTCCTAATAATGGATCCAGTTTGTTGGACATAGTGGTACGATATTGTCATTGATGTCAATAGGGTGCAGAAGAATCCAGTATAAATCCAGAGCTTAGAAGGAAGAATGTTAATCGAAGCTCAGAAGAGATGACACACTTGAAATAACACAGGAGACAGAGTTCTGTGAGTGAAGAAATCCTTTTGTAAAGGATTGAGTTATAGGAGCTTCGAATGATTTGTCAGTCGTTGGATCAAGATTCGATCTGGAATGGAAATATTGAAACCATCAAATCACACTAAAGGAAAGGTGGTCAACTTCGACGCTGATCACTCCGGGGAGAAGGAGTCTAAAACAGGTAAGTTTACCCGAAGGTTGAATCCCCGAAGTCATCAACTCTCGTCGACCGTCGGATCAGAGAAAGAATAGGAAATCTCATCAAACATTGATCTGGAGTGAAAATATTCAAAGCGTGCTAAAGAAGAAGGTGGTCACATTTCTCTGGATGCTAAAAACGAAGCTTGATCAAATTAAGTTGGGTTTTTTCACATTTCCCTGAATGTGTGTTGAGATTAACATCGATGAGGGTCTACTAGAAAAAATGATACTACAAAAGAAAAAATTTGGATGGATTCGAGATTCGGATTATGAGAATGTGGATTTTTTATGTTATATCTTCCAACAAACAAGACATCTTCAAGATTATTGTCTCCTAACACAAGCTCACATATAAAGGAGAAAAGGACATAAACTAAATCCAAAAGGTTGTCAATCTTTTGAGCAACCATTCTCAAATGATGAAGATGATGAGAGTGTACAAAATCATAATAAAAATAATCAACAAGCAATAGTTATAGAGAATGATATCAAACTGTGTCCATAAGCATAGGCTGAGGAATCCAATCTTAACTCAAAGGATAAAGAAGAAGACAAGAATACCAAGATTGCCCCATTGCCCCCTTCAGGGTGGTAGTTGTAAATGAAGTCCTATAAGGAAGAATCAAGAGACTTCATGACTCTTAACCACTCTAATTCTAATAAGGAGTTATGATCCAAAATATTTCCTCATCCTAAACTTTGTGAATAGATTTTGACTAAGTTTGAATTAATTGTCTAAAGACAAAGCCATGACAAGATAAAATGACCAACTTGGTGTTTGGCCTTCCAAGTAGCTCTATTAAAAAAAAATGCTATTAAAATTAATGGACAATGAAGAGAAGAGGAAGAGAGTTGGAGAGGCAATGAAGAAGAAGTGCAGTTGCAAAAGCATGAGGGGCTTGGGAGAAGGACCTACTCAAAGATCGAAGGTTGTCACCAAGTGAAATCAATCTGCAATTTTGCTAGTGAGTACATGAAATCCGTGTGTAGCTCACCTTTGTAACTATTTCTTGAACTGAATAAAATACTCATCAGGTGTTAGTTTTCCCACTTGAGTTTCCAGAGTAAATCTTGTGTTCCCTATTTGTTTAAATGACATCTGTCTAAGACCAATGTGGTTGGTTTGTCAATTAAATTAATACTTGTACATGCAATAGATCATCCAACGTATTAGTCTCTATACAATGGGTGACTTGTTAAATCGTTGGGATTTAATTAAAAGATCAATATGTGCACCACATTAACAACTGTCTGGTGGTCACTAAAATTGTTCCTATGCCTCACAATGCTACCCACACTCCCCTTCGACTAAGACTGGGTGTGAATACTCGGTGAAACATTGGGCAATTCATTCCCTCGCCACACAATGTCCATTTTGCATTGAATTCCCTTCTTTTCATTGTTGGGAGTATCAATTCATCTTCAATGATACATTTTATTGAGTGATACATTGTATTGACTCATCAGATCATGCACATGTGTTTGTATTTTCAATTAAAACGCCTTCCAACTCTGTAAGATTTGAATGCTTCCTACAGAGTATTGGTGAATGGGCAGAATTTGTTTCATTATTGGCAATTTGAATGAATGCTATGTAGGCACATTTGAA
>ML787702.1:107560-128838 GCA_009831015.1 Picea engelmannii | reverse complement strand
GGGTCATAAGTTGAAAGGAGCCCAATGTCCTCAGGAGTAACAACCAAGAACAAAAACACTATAATGCCTGCAGAGGCAATAAAAGCACCAGGAAGAATGAATGACCATCCCCACCCATACTGTAAAACACCAGCTGCAATGAGAGAACCACAAATATTACCAACAGAAGTATGGGCATTCCAAATGCCCATTATCAGTCCCCTTTTCCGCTTTCCGAACCAATTTCCAACCACTGCAACAACAGAGGGCCAACTCGTCGCCTGAAACATCCCTGCCACCATTTGCATGATCAAGTAATAGTAAAAATTGTGTATGTTCCAGAAATAGCCCATACCAAATAGCGCTACAAACAAGCCGCTGCCAACCATTCCCACTGTTAAAAACACCCGGAGATCAACCCTGTCTCCAAGATGTCCAGCAAAATACATACCCATGGCGTACACAGACTTATGTCCAGCTATATTATTTTTCTTTATTTAGCCGTTATATACTGAAGATTTTAAAAACTGCATGTCTTTACATTTATTGAATGGGTCTTTACATTTATTGAGTTAGATGATAGGTTATTTTGAAAACTGCACGTCTTTACATTTATTGAGTTGGATGATAGGTTATTTATGTTATTGAGTAGAATAATAGGTTTCACATTATTTCCACTAGAATCTCATAATGAGAGTTATTATAATGGCAACATTGATATCTTCAAAGGGTTATTATTTTAGTTCAAGTGTTAAAGAAATTATAATTACTAAGAGTACTCTCTATTAATAGAGGTGTATTAATCATGTTTATGGTATTCATAATAAAAAATTAACAAAAATATATAATACATAATATTTAAACGAGTGACAAAAATTAATACAAAAAGTTACTGGAGTTTTAAAAAGAAATATGTCATAAAAAAGTTCCTTGATGGATAGGAGTATCCTCAAATTTATACTTAGTTACAATATTAGTTTGGACTTCACATATATTGGGGATGGAGATTGACAATTGTGAGTTTGCACATTAGTTATGGACAAGTCTAAATATTCTAAGTTTTTGACAATCATCACCAAAATTTGACTATGCAATTGTTGGTGAAATGACAAATTTTCATTACTTAAATTGTAGTTTTAATGTATAAATAGATCCAACACCCTAAAAAACCTTTAAAGCATTAAGGTTATGCAATCTCAATTATTAAAATTTACAATTCCAATAATCCTTCTAAATTTCTTAAGAAAATTTTGAACAAAACAAAACAAAAATAAATATACATATTAAAAATCACATACATAAAAAATACCATAGGTCACAACTCACTACAATTACAATATTAATATAAAATATACCATAATTAATTTTTGTCAAACCTCTAAGTATAACTATAATCAAACACCTATTGCTAAAATATAGAAATCCACTTTTAGGAGGATTTTGTTTGAAATTCAACACTTGAAATGGTTATAGTCCTACAATTACAATTTCCTCACTGTGTTTTAAAAATGTGTCATAATTTTTTAATCTCATCAATTTTTAATCATTTAATATCAAATAAAATGTGTCATAATTTTTTTGTAAGAAGTTTTATATATAAAGGGCCTTCAAAAATCCATACCAGAGGTACATAAACATGATAGTAACCGTACTGTAATTACTGAACTGCCCCAATAGAGGGGAAACCAGTTCAACCAGCCGGGTGAGTATAACATTGATAGTCTAACAGTCTTATAGAGCCGAAGTGAGCTGTCTAGAATGCAACTAAAAGAAGAAAGTATTAAAAGTAAAGAACCCCTGTGGGGTCAAACACTTGGCGAGTAACCTGGCCAGGTGGCAAGAAAGGCCTCGTGCCAAGGCTCCTCTTCGATGAGTGTCCCTTTGGTCTCCAGCTGCATGTCAGCGTCCACGTTGCTCTCGTCCCTCTTGGCGACTGGCGAAGTGTCCTGTGGCGCATGCTGTCCTGTAACCTTCTCCACTGTTGTGTCCTCAGGCTTGACCTGCTCCACAACAATCTCTATTGAACGTTGCATCGAAGCCTTTCCTTCGTTGGTCTCTGCATGGGGTTCTTCCGCTGAAGCCTCGCCTACTGGGTTGGAGGGAAAATCATCTTGGAAGGAAGAAAGAATCTGAAGGAGGGTCGAAATATTTCCATCCATGATCTACAAACGGAATTGAAGGTCCTCCATCCCCTGACGGAGTTCGAAGACCAAACCATAGATAATGGTAAATCTTTCTTTCAACTGCGAGTCGAGGATGGAGTCGGAAGACGGGTTAACGTTGTTTCGGGCCCTTCGAACAGGAGGTGGCACCCCCATGGGAGGCCCTGAGGAGCCAACTGCTGGTGCATGGGAAGGCTCGAGGTTTCTGGGATTCGGTGGGATGGCAAGGTATCATTGGAAAGAGCCCGACGAATTGTCAATAATAGCCAAGCAATCAAACTGAGAGACAGGCGAAGTGGAGGAGGCGAGTGGTGCGAGCTCGGACTGCAGAGGCGGCAAGGAAATAGTGGAAGGAAAACCAGGGGGAGAGACAGAGGCCCGGGGCCGGAGAGGATGCCATGGAGAGCCTCTTCGCGGTCATCCCCTTTGACGCGGCATAAGTTTCATCGTTTGAAGGTAGACAAAGATTGAGCGCACCAGGCAAATGCAGAGAGCCTAGAGGTGGGAAGGGGTTGTGAGCACCATGAAAGTCTAGTCTAAACCAGGCCAGGGCAACGAAGGGGTGTGGGAGTCAGTCTGCAAGCGAGGCTGAGAAGAAAATACAGTCGGAGAAGCCATAGAAAAGTTAGTAATGGGGCGAGCGCACCAAAATTAAATTTGTTGCAACGACGTGAAGTCGATTTAATGCAAGGTCAAGGCGGCGGGCGTTGGCACGAGCTCGTCACATGGCTCCCTTCCTCGTTGGCCTACCCACATTCCATCTGCGCGCCATTTGACTTGCAGTGACACCCCATCCGGGGGAAATGTGTCATATTTTTTTAATCTAGTCATTTTTGAATCATTTAATATCAAATTAAAAAATTGTGATTTATATTAAAATAATTATTCAATTTATAAATAATTCATAAAATCATTTATACTAATAAAAAAATAATCTTTTATTTTTTATTTTAATTGATTAAAATTATAAAAATTATAAGTTGAATTTTGAAAAACAATTTAATAAAAAAGATTAAATTATTAGTTAATCTTTTTAAAGAAACATACTTTCAATTTTACTAAAGGTTGTTGGATCTTGCACCATTAACCTATTTTCTTATAAGTTTTGACTAATCTATAAATAACTCCAACAATCATGTATCATCAATATAATATTTAAAAAAAGCATAACCCATAAATATTTTAAGAAAAAAAACATTTTATTAAAATAACCACCGTTCAATTACATTGAGTAAAACAATTAAAAAAATAATAAAAGAAATTACCTTACCTATATTTAAAGAAAATTAAATAAATAATTAATGTTTTAGACACTTATCTCAAAATTTTCAACTTCTTGACCCAACTCCTATCTCACAACTAGTCTCATCAACCATTTATTGCCCATTCATATCTACCATTTCGTGATCACTTTGAGTTGTCTGAATTATGAGACTTGGGTGACCTAATATCTCATGAAGCTTTGGCAACATTACAAAAGGATGTTTAGTTATATAACAATTATGACTCTTGGGTGGTTTAGTTAAGATCCATTTCGTGGTTTAGTTAAGATCCATTTAACCAGTGAAGGATTTTTTTTTTCCGTTTTTATTAGTGAATAATATTGGTTTTTGATTTTGCGTGGCTTGCTTTATTAAGGAAACATGGACATAGGATTGTACAACTTTGGCTTAAACTCATGACATAGGCTTTCAACCTTCTCCAATATTTCCTTCCATGTTTAACACTGATAGTTTGGTTTCTGTGTTTTTCTATTTATATTTTGATGGCGTCGTTCAGGGGTGCAACATTATCTCTTCTCATCGTCAGGTAGAGAGAAGATTGGGGGTCTTCTTTTCTATTACTTTAGCACATACGTTTACCCTTGTAGATTGGTATACAATCCTATTTCGATTGTTATAAAAATAAAAATAAAATTATGTACTCACCAATGGTATTGATATAAATTTCCTGCATTGTGAATATTTTGTATGGTGACTTGTTCACTCATATTGTTAGTTCATTCTTACATCTGTATGCCTCAACATTTTTAATTTCATTGCAGTTGCATTGGTTTTTTTTTCATGTATTTATGTTTTTTTCTTCTATTTTATTATTTTTTCCAATTATATTTTGTTTGTAATATTTTTGACTTTCCCTGTTCAAAGAAGTTTAATTCAAAGAAGTTTAAAGTAGTTTAAAGTTGATTTAAAGTAAAAATTAAATTTGGATATTGAAAATAAAAAAATATTAATAATAATAATTATTATTATTATTTAATTTTAAGGTCATTGTTAAGCTATATATCAAGTTACTGTATGAGATTTTCTTGTTTATGGGAAAATAAACTTTTCTGCCCAACAATTTAACTGAAAAATCTAAAAAAGTATACATACACTTCTTAAGAGTTTATAAACATGTGGGTTTAATGGTTAAGAACATGTGTTTCCTCTTAAGAGGTCACAAATTCAAATCCAGAGGGGGGTAGGGTATGTATATCTCCGTAGACTTTACTAGTCAAATCACTAGGTGGAGAGGAGTCCCTTGTCCCACAAACAAGGGGGTCTCATACACCAAGTTGGTATGGCTTGGCCGTGACCTTAAAAACAGATTATTATTATTATTATTGAATGTTAAAAACATTATTTATTTATTTTTTTGAAAATATTTTTATATATTTTTTTTCAAATAAATTTTTATACTTCAATTTTTCCTTTGTATTTTCCTTTTTTAAACTAAATTGATGATGATATTAATACTAAGATTATTTCAACTCCGTATATATATAACTCTTATCCAAAAAGAAAGTTTTAGTTAAATCCACATGGACTTAAAAAGATTCTTGGAGATAGTTGAAACTCACTTTTTGGGGGGAGTTTATTTTAACTATCCAAAGAGAGTTTGCATTGTTAAAATCTCTTGTTCTAGAGTTTGTAAAACATTTCTGCAAGAGTTTGTAAAACATTTCTGCATGTTTAAAATCTTAGTTGAAGTATTGGAAACCCAAAAGTTCACTTGAGAGTTTTTATCAATCATAGTAGATGAGGTTACTCTAATTTTCAAAAACTTATACCTTTGACAATGATACAGCTTCGCAATTTTTGAAAATCCTATGTCAAACCATTTACAAATAGATTTTCCTAAAATCTAGTTTGTAATGATAGATAAATTTCATATTTTTCTAAAAAAATAATTTTTTTATTTTTAATTTATAAATTAAAAAATTTACTATTATTAAAATTGATATAAATGAAATAGAATAAAATATTCTCAAAATCACAAGACAAAAATTGTAAAATTTGTTTGGTTGTTCTCCTCATTGACTCTTTAAAATAGCATTTTTACTTTTCTTTCTTGCTAATGAAGACATAGTTATTTTATTTACTTTATTTAAAAATATAAAAAACACTATTTAAATAAAAAATAAAAATAGTAAAATCTCAAATATAATTTGGATAAATGGAATGTATAAATTATTTTTCTTTTAAATGTGTAGCTATTTTTTTTTGTTAAATAGGTAGCTTATTATATTTATCTAAATTTTAAAGTACATGCAATTAGTGAAAATTCTTCCTATTGTATCCTCATAAAGTATATGCAATTACTATTGCACATTTTGTTTTGATGACATTATTCTAATAGGGACAACCATAGGTGAGTGACAAGTAATAGCTAGTCATAAAGGAGTTTTAACTATCCCACATTGATTTAGATGCATAATACCATGATCCTTAAGTTAATGGAAACAATCACAAAGGTGTGTTAGAATTAATGCTTACAATAGAATTAGTTTGAGGATTTGTTGGAGTCTGTTGAGATATTCTCTCAACTCCTTCACCCACATTTAGAATTAGTTAGATCTCATTTTAACTATATATACATATGTAACTCTGTGTAAGTGTGTAATACAAATCATTATTGTGTGTGTTATTCCTGTGTGCCTCTGCTCCTCTTAAATTTTGTCATGGTATCAGAGTTTGGATGTGAGAGCAAAGAAAGCTAATTAGTAGAGAGAGTTTGGATGTGAGAGCAAAGAAAGCTAATTAGTAGAGTGAATTCTGGCAAAGAAAGCTAATTAGTAGAGTGAATTATGTCATGGTATCAGAGTTTGGATGTGAGAGCAAAGAAAGCTAATTAGTAGAGTGTATGTTGTGAGTGCATTTCTTTGTTGAATAATTTGTTGCGTGAACGTTTGCTTGAGTGTGATTATTGAAGGAGAGATTTTGGCCTTATGAATAAAGATCCCGCTGCATGATATATCATTCCTCACCTCCGCGATTGAGAGGAGTTGCACGCTGGTAGAGAGGAGCCACCGATGGAACGGATTGCCAAACAGAAAAATCAAGAGGAAATCCATTAATTTGTCGCTGGACGAGTTTCACTGCATGAGCAAAGGGCAGCGTGGAGCTACGCGACATGTGTGCGTGAAGGAGGATCTGAGATAAAGATCGTTGTTGTTTCAAAAATTTAGAAAGCAGATGTCAATGTGTAGTTTGGTATTGTTGGCTGTAGAGAAGAACTGTAATTCGTGGTGTGCAGAGTGTTATTGTGATTTTTTTATTTTTGTAATGATATAGATCAGAATGTATGATTGATTCCTAGACTATTTTTCGAAGTATGTCTAGAATTGCCAATCACTACAAGAGAAAGGTCAATTGTAAGATTGACTGCTGAAAACATTTCGTACTAAGATCACTGTCCTATATAACTGTCGAAATTTTCTCTTCGGAGGGATTTTACAGATGGAAGTGTATCCATAAAATGGTTCAGTATTGAGACTGTCCTTCGGGAGGTTGAGAAGCGTCAGTTTTACAAAGAGTGTCAATGATGGTCATAAGCGTTTTGACTTTAAATGTGTCAGTGGGAAGCTCGAATGTGTGGAGAAGAAAGAGCGGAAACCGGGTGATTGCAGAGTGAGTTTCAGTGTTGATGAAGACCAGTGAGACGAAGACAAAGACAAGTTTTCTAATTATGATTTCAAGTATTGTAAGTTTTTGAATGTAAGCATTAAAGGGGGGTGTTAGAATTAATGCTTACAATAGAATTAGTTTGAGGATTTGTTGGAGTCTGTTGAGATATTCTCTCAACTCCTTCACCCACGTTTAGAATTAGTTAGATCTCATTTTAACTATATATACATATGTAACTCTGTGTAAGTGTGTAATACAAATCATTATTGTGTGTGTTATTCATGTGTGCCTCTGCTCTCTTAAATTCTGTCTAGGTGATCCAATATGCCATGACCCTTATGCCAATAGGGACAACCACAAGGTAGTGGATCTATTCCATGTTGAGATCCAATATATCATGACAATATATAATGATCTTTATACCAATGAGGAAAATAGTGGTGAGAAGAAAGTGTGACCAATCAACCAAAAAGAATATTGTATATCTATTCCATATTGATTGAAGCCATAAAAAAAACTATTCCATATGGTGCAAGTTGAGATCCAATATACCATGGTTTTTATACCAATGAGTACAACCACAAAGATGGTGTAATAGTTCACAATAACTAAAAATGAGAATGACCCACTAACCACACTAACCACACTAACCACCTACAAGAAATACATAGAAACCATTACCCCTTTCCCCTTTGAGATGTCCATTAAAATATGATGTATAAAATCCATTACCCATTTGAAACATCCATTAAAAAGTATCCATAATAACAACCAAAAATAAATTTCTGCACTGTGCCCATGAGGGAGGAAAGTAACTGAAATGAAATGACTATCGTAAAAACTAATATATTATATTGATAAAACATGGTCCAAAGGCAATATGTAGTATGCGAAGAGCAACACCAGCTCGCCAGTTTTTTCTTTACAAACTGAGTGGTTTGGTTTGATCCATATTCATTTGATCCATTTTGCAGAGACCTCGAAATGGTCACACCCTGCCCTCTTACCAGAGTGGCCTTGCAATAATATTGCCTTGCCTTTCTGTTTCTAGATTCAAGGGACGCTCTGATCATGGTTACAGAGTGGGAGTTGTGTATAGCATTTGGCTACATCAAGAAAGTTATTGTCTTTATATACTTATATTTATTGGAAATTGTCAGAATTAATGGTCTTTTAATTATAGATGATTTTTTAATGGATAAGATTTGATATGCTTTCAATAATTTTAGTCATCACAATAAATAAAAGATTGTAATTTCAAACATTAACTTTTTTTGCAAGATAAAAGATGTCCATTTTTAATTAAAATGGATGATTAAAATAATGAACATAATAATAATAATTCACTTTAAAATTTAAATATTTACATTTAAATATTTATTGCATTTAATTTTTTTACTATACTTAAGTTTTTTTTTTTTTTATTTAAGTTTTTTTAATAATATATTTTTAGCTTATACTTAAGTTTTTTTTTTTTTATTTAAGTTTTTTTAATAAAATATTTTTAGCTTTTCCTTACTTTTAGATATTTTTAGTCATCACAATAAATAAAAGATTGTAATTTCAAACATTAACTTTTTTGCAAGGTAAAAGATGTCCATTTTTAATTAAAATGGATGATTAAAATAATGAACATAATAATAATAATTCACTTTAAAATTTAAATATTTACATTTAAATATTTATTGCATTTAAATTTTTTACTATACTTAAGTTTTTTTTTTTTATTTAAGTTTTTTTAATAAGATATTTTTAGCTTTTCCTTACTAGATGTCAATTGGTTGGTGAGTATGCTCCTGAATTGGTGAGTATGCCTCCCTGAATGACTAGCGCTGCTTTCCACCAGTTGTCTGTGTCACGCCCTCATCATAAAATGAATTATTTGAAAGTTGTGTGAGATTCATAACTTGAATAAATTGGGATACTTTTAGTTTGCATTAATAGGTGTAAATTGGTTGGTTGGTGAGTATGCCTCCCTGAATGACTAGCGCGCCTTCCACCAGTTGTGTGTCACGCCCTTATCATAAAAGAAATAATTATTTGAAAGTTGTGTGAGACTCATAACTTATAAAACAAAAAAAATTGAATAAATTGAAAGCTGTAATTATAAAAGGAAGAATTATTTGAAAGTTGTGTGAGAATCATAACTTATAAAATAAAAAAATTGAATAAATTGAAAGCTTTCCCATTGTAATTGTTTTGTTACACTAGATTTTATTAAAAAATACTATAACTTTCTTTCATATATATATATATAAAATTATAGCATTCCTTAATTATAAAAGGAAGAATTATTTGAAAGTTGTGTGAGAATCATAACTTATAAAAAAAAAAATTGAATAAATTGAAAGCTTTCCGATTGTATTTGTTTTGTTACACTAGATTTTATTAAAAAATGTTATAACTTTCTTTTATATATATAAAAAATTATAGCATTTTTTAATAAAATCTAGTGTAACAAAACTATATATATCAGTGGAGGTTGCTTTGGATTTATTAGACTGTAGATAACTCCTCTTATTAATAAAAATATAATATTTTTTTGTTTTAATGCTAGTAATCTTTATGAAATTTTGAATGAAAAACTCCAGAAGTTATGAAGAATAAACATTACGTAGAGTTCAAACTTTTGGAATATGTTTCATTTGATTACTTAATTGTTTTAATTATTTTACGGGCAAGTTGCATCCTAAGTAAAAAGTACAGTGTTTCGATTTTACACATGTAAATGTACATTTTTTAAATAAAAAGTTAACCTATATCATATCTGGAGATGAAATGAAATTACTTCATCAATTTAGAGAGAAGTAATTTTATATTATATTTATACTTATCAAGTTATTAATATTTGGTGCATTTAAGTTTTTTTATTTAGGTTTTTTACTTGGTAGGTGTGGTTACAAGGTGTGCGGTGAGTGGGGTAATGTGGGCAACTGGAGAGCCTTCAGACTCCACCTTTTTACACATAATTTAAAATAATCCTGCGTTTTTACTTGCTGGCTGTGCATGATGTGGGTGGTTGCAATTACCTTTCGGTTTTCAACCATAAAGAGACAATTCAATCGATTCTTTCTACTATTGATTAGGTGATTTCTCCCTTGCTCGGTTGAAGATCCTTGGTTGACACGGGTATTGTTGGGTTTTGTTGATATAATGCCTCTGCCATGAGTTTGTATTGTTGGGTTTTGTTGATATAATGCCTCTGCCATGAGGTTTTCCTCTAGGATTGTTAAAATGGATTCTTTATGCTTAGTTCTCTTTCATGGCATTTCTCATTCCTAGCATGCAAAAAAATGAGTGTTTATGTCTAATTTGATTGTGTAAGTATAACGTTAAGATACTAAATTTGACATGCATATAATGATCCTCATTATTTAATAAGTTATGGATTCCTGCAGATATATTTAATAAGTTATGCAGATATAGGCAAAAGAGATGAGAAGATTATGCCAGAGTGGCAGAATGTACTAATTGTGAAGCGCTAGATACGAGGCCAACTATTCATGTGAAGAACGGAGACACTGTTATTCTGAGAGTCCATAACCAGGCACATTATAATGCAACCCTTCACGGGTATATATAAGTTTATAATCCTAGAGTCCAAAGGGATAGAATCGTTAATCATAAGATTAATGGATCACTCCCTCTCTGCATCGCTGAACCTTGGATGATTGGATCATTGCTAAACCCTAGATCGTTGGAGAGTTCTTCTCGGTAAGCATGCAGTATAAGTTAATAAATTATTTTATATATAAGATAAGATCAGTCATTTAGATAAGATAGAAGTTAGACATAATAGGGCATAATTGAACCTGGTTACCTCATAATCTTAAGTTGCCTCCATTGTCGTTGCAATGAGGTCTCACACAAACTAAATTAAAAATATTTATGTCATTAAAATTAAAATAGATACAAAATTAAAATGGATACTTGACATATTGAGCATAACCACAAGTATTATAAAAATGCTTCATATATGTTTATAAATATGTTATTATTTTATTTTTAAATAATCACTAGTATTATAAAAATGCTTCATATATGTTTATAAATATTTTATTATTTTATTTTTAAATAATCACTAATAATATTTAATAGATTATATCAATCACTTTTATAATGTGATGTGATTGTTTTATTATACAACTACTCAATCAAATCAGTGAGCGCCCCACTTTTTTGTGAAGGACTGGAAGAGGGTGACTTCCGCAGTTGAAGCACAAAGATTATACTTTGAATGGCAGAGGCTGCGATGCCCGCCTTTACCTGCCCTCTCCTGGAAAAGGCCTAGCCGCCATTTTTCCTCTGCAACGCCTTCCTTCCATGAACATATATTCTGATGCAGCACTGGCCATTCTGGTAGCCAAACCTCTACTCTTCTAATTGCTCAGATGAAGATTGATAAATCGCCGTGGAAAACAAATATAAACTTGAAGTTATGGATGTATTGATCGATTAGATATGTGCACAACTTCTGCATATTTATAGCAATGCCAATCTTGTGATGGGGTGGCCGCGGATATAATCAAATTTAATATTCAAACATGTGATGAATACCTTTATCAATTGCATTCACAGCCATCAATTGCTTTGACAGCTTTCGGCTGTGCACAGATTCCCCGACATATTAAAGTACTTTTGCGTATACTTAGGCAGGCCGAAACATGACAACCTGGTTGACAGATATAATAATACTGAATTGAAAAAACGTTGCTGGGCCTTCACGTGAAATTTTCCTCTCGATATGTGATGGAATTTTGTAACAAGGAAAGCTACAATATGTTCTCACTAACTGAAGCTCACACAAATCGCTCACACAGATAGATCATCACATGAGCTGCGTAGATTAATATATCTACGTGGTTCTGTAGTATCTATATTTTATGAATGTTGAAATCTAAGATTCATCTCTTCTGATATATGAAGACACGAGCAAATTTCGTGTCTCTTAATATGGCAGAAGTGATGAAGATATGCATGCAATGAGTAGTGGACTCGTCAAGCTGTAGAGGGACGCTGGGTGCGGAATTGCAGAGGGACTCGAGAAGCAGAGGGACTTGGGAATCAGGACTGCGGCATCAGTTAGAACGAGCGTAGGCTAAAGGGCAAACGATTTGCACCTTTTCCGACCACCGTTGATTGCTTACTCCGACCCCTTTTCCCTTTAGCTTACGCAGATAGGACTCGGGAATCAGGATTGCGACATCAGTTAGAACGGGCGTAGGCTAAAGGGCAAACGATTTGCACCTTTGCCGACCACCGCTGATTTCTTACTCCGACCCCTTTTCCCTTTAGCTTACGCAGATAGAACGGTCTGGGATAAAGGACATCCATATTGATAAAGGGTATTCATATTGTTCTCCTTATTAGTAAAAATTGCTTCTAAATCCAATAAGAATTATATTGAAAAGCAGAGTTCAACACCGTATATGTATATTTATAATAATGCCCAAACTTATTACGGATAATATTTTATATATGTAGGATTGGACGGTGCACATAGATAGGCAAGCGAAGTATAGGAAACCCGAACTTAATTTGATTGCAGTAAAATCCCCCTCTTGGATAGACTTAATTTGATTGCAGATTCAGTAAAATTCCCTCTTGGATAGTTGATATAATATGTGTTTTTAGCTGTTATACTTTAGTTTCTACTTTTGGTTCAAGTGTTTCTTCAATCAGTTTGCTGCAATGCTTAAGTACACATGAAATAACCCTTTTTCTTATTGTTGTTGTGTTTTAGTTTGTTGTTGGATTATGACTTCTGTCAAATACCTTGCTGGCATGCTCATAATCCATTGTAAAAACCCCATTATTGGTTGTTGTAGTGTTTTAAGGGTAATTTTGGTTCATGTCTTTTGTCAAGCACTTGGACTGTAGGTTCAAATCCAAGGTAAAGCATTCTTGGTTGTTGATGTTATGTGGCTGAATTGTTTTTTAAGATGTTTGCGATGTATGCGAAAGGTTTTTTTGTGCCAAATAGCATTTAATTGCATGCAAAACATTTACAGACAACAAGAATACAAATGGACAATAAAATCAAACAACTGTTATGATAGCAAGAGACATGGAAAAACTGTTCTTATTTATTATTAACCAATCTGCAACAATTGCAGTAGTAACAACTCACATATCTGGGATGATTTATTAATGATCTGGCTTGTAATTCACTTCCAAATGATTGCATGACTTGGCTGGAAGACTAAAGGTAAATAATGCCTTTGAGATGAATGTTGTACCAACTCTCCAATCCAAACGATCTGCTACAAAGGAAGGTATCGATCTCCCCACCAGATCTCAGCCCATCCACAGAAGATAAGCGGCCTCGATACCAGCAACTCGGCTTGCCCAACATGACCTCGTTCTGCACAAAGAAACTCGGCTCCCCTACCAAACAACACGGTCTCCTCAATAAACTCAACCTCCTCAAGAGTTGATGCGACCTCCCAATAGATGAACTCGACCACCACAAGAAATAATTTGGCCTCCTCTTAAGGAATCGACCTCTACAAGTAGAAAATGCCCCTCCACAAGAAGATCTATCTTCTCTAAGGAAATATTGGCCTCCACATCACAATAACCTACTGTAATTAGAAAAAATCAATCTCCTCAAACCCCAATCTGTTGTAATGGATGAATCTATTCCCTTCACAATGAATGCAAGTGGAAAATTCGAATGATCTTTCCCATTAATCAGCTAAAAACCATAACCAATTCTCCTCGAGGGTTTTGTTGCAAAACCATAGCAAGTCAAGCCACAAGAGCTCTCTTCAAATAGATTTAGTAAAATGATAAAACATAATGAGAGAGGACGCTTTCATCTCTATTTTATTTCCCTTTCACCTTTTTATTGATCCTTTTACAATTTTGCTCACCCTTTTACTTTTTTATTGATCCTTTTACAATTTTGTTGATTATTTTACCTTTTTACTTCACTTAAATGATTAAAGTGATTTTATAAGGTTTTATTCATATTATTATCCATTTCAATTTTTAATTACTCAATGTTGTTTTATTTTATTATGTTGTTTTTTACCTTCAAATGACATTAAATAATTAATTTCTTTAATTTATTTTTATTAATCGAAATGATATAGGCTACTAAGTCATCCCCTACAGTGATCATCTAGAAGGGACATTGCACTATTCCCTTCTCAAGATTGTTTGTCCTCAGGAAATTCCATCATAACCTTACAATCAACAAGTAGAACCAAATGAATTTGAGAATGACCCGAGGGTCCCAAACTAGTCTCAAGAAGGATCCACCATGTTGACGTTACACCACTTTGATCACTATGCCTAGAATGCATCCTCCACTCATTGAACCCCAAATTGTAATGACGAAAATACATGACCCCACTACCATAAATCATATCCTACATAGGCATCTCAATGAAGTCAGAGTATGCAAATCCACTGCCCGACTTGATCCTGGGTGTCTACCAATTAAATTTGTGCCTCCATATGGAATAAGTCTCAACATCTCCTCTCATGACAATCCAAAAATGAAGCAGACCAATCCATGTCACTACCCTGATAATCATTATCCAATTTGAAGCAATCTACCAATCAGATGAATTCCCAGCTTCCACATCCAAACTAGAATTCCATCATCCCCAATACCAACTAACCCCCACTATGCTACATTGATAACCCTTGGAATCAAAATAGGCCAAGTCTTTGATTCTTTTTTTTTTTTATGCAAGCATCTGATGGATGCAAGGTACTAGGAGTCCACTTTGTGTTTGCTAATCTGCACAACTCCTGCCAACTCACACTGAGAAATTTGTTTTCCTGATCACTGAAAATGTACGCATGCAACTCATGGAGTCTAAACACCTCCCTAAAAAAAAACTCTTCCACATGCAATGCCTCGTATTCTGATGAAATTGTGAAGGTATGCATGAACTTGGTCAACCGATCAACAACTACATAAATGCAATCCCTTCCATGCACCTCTGGTAGACTTGTGATGAAATCCATCGACACACTCTCCCACTCTTGACCTGGAATGAGCAGAGGCTGCAACAATCCTGTCAGGTGAGTATGCTCTGAATTGTTCTACTGACAATTCATACATTCCCTCACATACTGCAATACATCGTCCTTTAGGCCCTTCCATGAGAATCTCTCTCTGATTTTCCGGTAAGTTTTGAAGTACCGAGGATGCCCAACCCAAGGTGTATCATGCATAGTCCTCATGATGTTCTCCCTAAGTATGGACTCGAGAACTAGATATATACAATCTATGTGGTAAATAATGTCATCCACTACTTTGTACATGTCATCCTGAATGTGACCATCCATCAACTCACAAGCAAACCTATCTTTGGAATATTCCACCAGAAGGTGGGACTTCCAATCAGTCAAAATCTCTCAGAGTCAATACAATATGGCTTGAATATTCTTTTGATGTTCCCGCATACCCTTCATACTGATCACATGGCCCAAATGTAAAACCTTTGTCATGCCAAATTTTCATTTTTGACGCCTTGGCATACAATCATTGCTCCTTTTCCTTGATCTGATGATAGCATGATTGAAGATCCATCTTCAAAAAGTACTCTACCCCATACCTGAATATGTTGTCCATTTTCTTAGTCGAAACATTCCCAGGGGAACCATTGGTCATGCCCCTCATAACTACCTTCCTTCCATCTAATCCCTTGAACTCCATCTCCATTATTTGGTAGTTCATTGAAAATTTCCCCAGAGAATAAATCCACTACACCCCGAAGACAACGTTGGTATCTACCAAATCGACCACAAAAAAATCATCAGTCAAAGTGTAGTTTCCCAATGAAATCTCCAATCGTGAGACCCTTTGCATGCATGTCTTATTGTACCCATCATCCACCACAACACTGAACCCATCACAATCCTTTGTAGAAATGCCTCTCTTGGATACCAATGTTGTGTCTATGAAGTTGTGGGTCACTCCACCATCAATAAAGTCTGTGGCATGCTGCCCCTGTAGTACTCCACTGATCCTAAAAGTATAGTACCTTAATCTCAACTCGCTGCTACCCATCATCCTTAGGCTCCACTCATGGATGTTCATCATTTTAACTGATATGTTTGATGCCCTGCTCACATCCCGCCTCCTCTTCCTCACCACTGTAATAAAGTACCTCATTGTAATGTACCTTACCCTTTCCCATGCACCTATGAACTGGTTCCCAAGGATCTTTGCAACTAAAACATAGATTCTTCCTTTTTAATTTTGTTTGCATCTCCTCACCCCCTCTATCTTTCCTAGACCATTCCTTCTGAAAGGGTTTCTTGTCTTTTTTTTCTCAAGAATGAAAGGTTTAGAAGGGGTTTTGTTGTTAGGCATTGCATCCTCCATGTCACTTGTCCCAATGACAAAATCTTGTAGTGAAGTTGTTTTAAAGGCCTTAACCCAACCACACAAGGGTTGAAAAATTCCCTCAATAAAAATCATAATCAGCCTATGCTCAGACACATTTGTCAGGATGACTGTAGTCCTATGGAACTATGAAATGTAGGAATTTGGTGTACCTGTATGCTTAAGTTGCGCTCCCTCCCTGAAATGTATCTCTGGATCCTTCCTATTAAATCTATTCATCACCCTTTGAGTAAAATCCAAGCATGAAGTGATGCTACTATGTCCTAATGTGACTCACCCATGGTACCACTACTCATGGGCCTCTCCATCCAAATGCAAGGTAGCATACTTGATGGCTTTTGACTCCGTCATGGGATTGAGTTGGAAGTATGTGTCCAAATTCTGAACCCATGCTCTGAAAGTGCATTTGCTAGAGCCATCAAAGTAAGGAATGGACAACTTCCCAACTTTCTACTTAAGCTCCCAAATTTGTGGGCCACTATTGAAATTTCTTGGCCTATTCTTGTACTTGATAGTACAAAAATATTGTAAAGACATGGCTTCCTGAAACTCCTCCTTTAGAGTTTTATACTCCCTCAAATAATATGTAAAATATTCCCCTTTTCCTTGTTTCCTTTGATTTCTCGCTTGATGTCCTTTCAAAAATTGAGGCATGTGAGGTCTAAGAGTCACTCTACTAGTGGACCCGATATGATTTCATGTAGGGACATGCATATTTTTCCCTCTAGCATGGTTTCCATTATGACCATGGCTGCCATTAGTCCCTCTCGAACCATCATTAGCTACAATGTTTTGGTTCCCTTGAGTATTTTCCACAAGTTGGGTGAGAAGCTAAAGCATTTGCTCCTACCCCCTTTCTTTGTTATTTTGTCCCCTTGCTATGTCACTTTGTACACTTACTATGCCATTAAGTGTTCTTTCCAAGTCATTTAAAATATGAAAAGTGTTGTCCTCTCGTTTTTCATTTGTATCCCCCATGTCTTCCTCTCCTTCTAATTCTGATTGAAATACATTTCCAATGCCTCTATACCTTCTTCTCATGTATGTGATATGTACTTCGTCCCCCAGAATCATCAAATATCATGAAAAGAACAGGTTGGTAGGAACACCAGCTTTGATACCATTGTAAAATCCCCTCTTGGATAACTGATACAATATTTGTTTTTTGTTGTTATACTTTAGTGATTTTTGGTTCAAGTGTTTCTTAAAACAATTTGTTGCAATGCTTGAGTACCTCTGAAATAAACCTTCTTCTTATTGTTGTTGTATTTTAGTTTGTTGTTGGCTTATGACTTCTGTCAAAAACCTTTATGGCATGCTCATAACCCACTATAAAAACCCCTTTATTGGCTTTCATAGTGTTTTAAGGGTAATTTTGGTTCATGGATTTTGTCAAACACTTAGGCTATAGGTCCAAATCCAAGGTAAAACATCCTTGGTTGTTTTTTATCTATGGTTGAATTATTTTCTTAAGGTGTTTGTGATGTATGCCAAAGGTTTTGTGTGCCAAACATAATTTAATTTCATGCAAAATATTTACACACGTCAAGAATACAAATGGGCAATAAACTCAAACAACTGATATGAAAAGAGACATGGACCTCATTCTTCTCTTTGTAGATTTTGACCTTGTCCAGTTATTTATTTCTTGAACATATTTCCAGTAAAAGAACATAAAAGATACAATGGAAAATACACACATTACACAGAGATTGTTCCCTTGGAAACCCAAACCAGGAAAACCAACATATTCTATATTCATTCACATCATACATTGTTCACAATACAATATACATATAGGAGCCATCGACATCCAAAACCATAACCCAATGACTTGGATAAGTCAACAACCCTAATTCCTTAACCGGAAATAGAAAACCACCGGAAAAAAAACCATGTGTTGAAAAACCGCCCAACAATGGACACAAAAATCAAGGTGACACGAAAAACAAGGAAAACAAGGCGACAAGTTTCTCGAGGAAAAGAATTATGGGGGGTGTTGCCCCCGAACCCCCAATGGGGGTCCTAATGCCCCCCCTAAAACCCCTCTTCACACTCGACACAATGTAGAGACGAGTATAACACATACCCAACACTCTCTTATATTTTTTTGGCCAAGTCTTGAAAGGTTCTTATTATTCTTTTGTCCCTTTACAATTGCACTTACTTATTTTCACTCATGTATTGGTTCCTACTGCTATGATGTTATTCTCTTCATTATGGTTATCTCCATTACAGTCACTTTTCAACCTCTGTCGTGCAAACAATATAACACATACCGAACATTCTCCCACTTGTTGTTTTCATTTCATACAAGGGGTTATTGGGTTACATAGTCAACAATCCAGGGAAACAATGCCCATAGTTCCTCTACACCAAGAGAACTTATCAGTGCTCACAAATTTTGTTAATGAATTTGCAACATTCTTCAAAGTTTCCACCTTCATTAACAACACCTTCTTTTATTCGACCATGTCTCTGACAAAGTGATATTGAACATCAATATGATTTGTCTTTGAATGATAAGCCAGGTTCTTCACCAGAAAAATTGCACTCTGACTATCACAATCTATCCTTACAACTTGTTGTTCCAACCCAATACCTAAGTACAATCTTTGTAACCATACTTTTTTCTTGCATGCATGAGTGGCTTTCATGTATTCATCTTTTGTAATTGAAAGTGCCACTACATATTTTCTTTCTCTCATCCAATTGATTTCTTCTCCAAACAGGTTAAACACATACTCGCTTGTAGATCTCCTATGATCCAAATCTTCAGCCCAGTTTGCATCCACAAAAACATGTATATCCAACACTATGTCCAATCATGGTCTTCCTTGGTAGCACAATCCATAGCTAGTAGTGCCACACAAATACTTTAAAACCCTGTTTACTGTTGTCCAATGCTCTTTATCTGGTTTGGACATATACCTTCTCAAAACTCCCACTGCATGTGCAATGTCTGGTCTAGTACAGACCATTTCATACATCAAATTGTCAACCACACTCGCATAAGGAACACGATACATGTCCTCCTCATCTTCTTATGTCGTGGGACACTGATCCGTAGATAACTTTACACCTACATGCATTACTACATATTGAAAAATTTACGACAAATACTTGCGACGAAGTACCCTTTCATCGCAAAATTGAAGATAAAGAGTTGATTTTTTCAATTGTTTTATAAATCCAGCCCGTGTTCGTTGCCCTTGTGGAGAAACCAGTTGTATGTCTCAAGAGTGGCGAACGTGAAGATAATGGACTCTTGTCTCTCTTGCGATAACCTTTGGTTGTCGTCGCAAGAGCAACGATCCAATGATGACCGTTACACTGTTTGAAAAATTCAACATTGATCATTACACTATATGACAAAGTCAACATTGACTTTTTCAATGTTCGTCACTCTTGCGACAAAAAAATTATCTATAAATATTTTTCAAATTAGAGATGTTGCGACAATATTGCTATAACAACGACGATTCAGAAATGGTAATTTTGTGCGGAAGAATGTCGCAGGATATTAGAGGTGGGAAAACAAGTAAAGAAGGTGAAAATGGTGATGGTAGATGTTATTTCCCTTGCAAAAAAAATTGCACTACACGTCCCGTAAGAATTTTAATAGAAACAATTAAAAAACATTGTAGGAAATTTGGGCACATTGATGGGGGATTGAATGAATATCGTCCCGTGGTAATTAGCTATATATTCATTATCTGTTTTTATATTGTCGATTGTATATATATATATATATATATATATATATATATATATATATATATATATATATTGTTTCAATATTTGTTATACACACTAATTTTGCATGATTGTTTGTAATTATAAAGTTAGAGTTGCACTCTAACTTTCTGCAGAATATTGCACCAAGTAGTAGTATAAATGATGTTGTACAAGCTAGGGAACATGATCAAGCAAATGAGGGTCTCATGAAAGAAGATGATGGGACAAATAAAATGATCCAATATTTGTATGTTCATTCAGATGAAGATGCAGACAGTGATGGTATTTATGATGAACCTCTATTATAAAAAGAAAATAAATGACTTTATGAAGGCTCAAGAGAAAATCTTCTCTCCACTACATTGCTATTAGTGAACTTAAAGGCTATGAATAATTTGTCGAGCACTTGTATGACACAGATCCTAAGTTATGTAATATGTTTCATCTCATATATACAAATGTTGGTTTTTTTCTATTTTTTTTAGTGTTAATTAATGTGTAAAATAATAATGAAATTTTTACGATTAATATTCTTTACATTAAATAGTTATTTGTTATGTTGTAGATTGTTAGGTGAAATTTTGTTAGCATCGTCAAATATTTTACCTCGCACATATCGAGATTTTCATGCCATTATGAAAGACATTGGAATGGATTATCAAACTATAGATGCATGTCCTAATGATCATATTATATATTATGGACAACATGCTTCGAAAAAAGAATGCCCACAATGTCTTATCAGTAGATATCGAACCGATCAAGTAACAAAAAGGGTGCCTCAAAAGGTTCTTCGTCATATTCCCATAATTCCACGTTTTCACTGATTTTTTAGGTGTGAAAGCATAGCACAATTTATGGATTACCATGCACGTAACAAAAGTGTAGATGGTGTTCTTTGAATCCCTGTCGATGGTTATGCATTTAGGGAAATTGAGGAAAAATGGGCATATTTCATTGGCAGCTGACGGTGTTAATCCATTCAGAGAGCTTAGGTCTATTTACTCGGTGTGGGCTATTTCTTTTATCAACAATAATATTCCTCCTTGGATGTCAATAAAGAGGGAGCACATAATGTTGACAATGATTGTTCCAGGTATTTGTTTACGTTAATTTTTTGAATGTAACATTTTCATTTGT
>ML787702.1:71525-107443 GCA_009831015.1 Picea engelmannii | reverse complement strand
ATATATATATATATATATATATATATATATCATGGTAGTAATTATGTGTAATTTCAAGCAATTAGGTAAGTACCAAGTTAATGATATGAATGTATATATCGAGCCTCTTATCGACAAGCTACTAAAATTATGGGATGACATCACTATGTATGACATTTGTAAACCAATCGGGGAGAAGAAATTTAAATTATGTGGAATACTTTTATGGAAAATTCATGATTCCCTGGGACTAACACATTTTTGTGCTATGTAACATTCTATTGCTCTTTAATACTATATAATTTTTTAAATATATCATGCTTCATGTTTAATTTTTAAATAATCTCATTGTGTAATTGGCATTAATCCACCCGTTACAAGTCTTCAAACAAAGGGTAAATTTGCATGTCCAATTTGCGGTCCTAAGATGAAGTATCGTCATTCAAAATGTTTAGGAAATGTGGTGTTTTATGAGTATAGGCACCTCCTCCCTAAGAACCATAGGTATCGTATTACTGAAAAACATATTTTCAATGGAAAAGAAGAGACTGATTTAAAACCACGAAGAATGACACCTCACCTATGGAGGTTGGAATATAATAGAAATTGTCAGGGTACACAATTTATTTATGTATCGTATATGTAATGTTTTGAATTTTTATTTTAATCATTGAATTTATTTTACCGTATTTGATCATTATTGTTGTGATTTCTTTTATGCTTCATGAAGGTCGCCATCATGAAGGTATTAATAACGAGATTCCACGAGGAATGAAATGGCATCCCACTCAATTCATGAGGTTTTCCTACTGTGAGGAGCTAAAAATATCTCATTTGTTTGATACAATGCATATCAGGAAGAGTGTGATAGAAACGTTATGGTGAATCATAGATGGTAGGAGGGATAAAGAAAAAAATTGTCAGAATTTGTACTGACATTCAAGAAGCCAAACATGCAATGCGAAGTGTGATCTGATAAAATAGCGATGGAAACCGAAATAACCTTACATGGTTATTAACAGAGAAACACAACAATGATGTAAAAGAGGTCATTCAAAGAATTAAATTTCCCATAGGTTTTGCTTCAAACATAAATAATATCTTAACGAAGAAAGGTGAATTTGGTGGGGTAAAAACACATGATTGGCATACCTTCATTGTAACATCCTGCTCTTGTGCACACTGATCAGACTTATTCTTTGAGAAAACTTGTGTGCAAGTGATCTGGTTCATTATACGATTGGTTGTTTTGATTATGCATATGAGATATTGTGGATTTGATGACATGTTATTTTTCTATATTTATATCGACAGGTGCTATTGACTAGGTTCTCCTAAGTGTGCAGGACTATGGACGTTAGAGGATGTCGACGACATTGATGGATCTCCTTGGACTCCGGATCGAGTTAGGGAGTGGACTGTTATGGTTTGAATATTTTTTATATTACAGATGTGACATATGACTAGATATTATGATGTTGATTGTTATAGATGACATGTTTCATTGATGGATGTAGGTTGACGATAACTTGTCGACCAAACTCACATTTGGAGTAAAGGGGTCACACACGACAACCAAATAAATTGAGGGAGAGGTGTGGCAGCAACCCTTCCACAACCTGCTAGTGCTCTCTTTGTGGCTCGAACTGTAGGTTAACGATTACCTAGTTCGAGAATACCCACGATGTTGTGAGGGAAGACCATGACAGTCGCTCATGATGATTCTAAGGGGTGTGCAATAAGGCAAGTTCCTTATTCCTTAAAGGCCCTTAGTCTCCCACAAGTTCACCTGATTGAGTATTGACTCCAAGGGTTTGACGTCTACCAAATTCAGTCAAGAGGTGAGTGGCACCCTTGGAGCACGTAGTGCATCTTGAAGGGCACATCACATAAATAAAACATGAATGAAAGTGAGTGGCACCCTTGGAGCACGTAGTGAGTCTTGAAGGGAACGTCGTGCAAATAAAACAGGAATAAAAGCGAGTGACACCATTGGAGCACGTAGTGCATCTTGAAGGGCATGTTGCTATTTTAACTTTGGTAAGTTAATAAACCTAGTACCTAGAAAAATATGCCTCCTTAGGACCTGGTCGACCTTAAAATGAATGATGGTACGAGTAAAGTTTAATAACTAATTTTTCCCCTTAAAAAATGTTGCCAAGCCTAGTGAATTTAAAACCTAGTTCTAAGTAGAACATGTGAACAAAAAAGAAACTAATTGAAACTTTGACAAGGAGGGGGTAAAGAAAATTCAAACATTAATTATTAAAGTAAAAAATTTAATTGAGGATTAAATTATTAAAAGGATAATTTGTTGTTTATATCTAAACTTGCTAAATATCAACTAAGCAGAAAAGGGGAAACTTAAGAAAAAGGAGAATTTCAAACATAGTAGGGAATCTAGTCTTTGGAAACTTCTAGTTATGAACTCAACTAGGTTTTAAGAAATGTGTCAATCATTTATGAAATGTAAGGGAATAAAGGGACACCGAGGAGATTTTTTAGGAACACTTTTACGTGGGTGAGGGAAATAGGAAAATTTAATTAATTAATTAATTGACTTGCTGGTGCAACTAAGGAATCGAGTGACATGTGTATGGGGGAGGTTTATCCTAATTTAAATTTAATAAAAAGAATCTAAAGAGGGTTTGGGAAACTAATCACTAATAAAACTTTATAAAAATGATGAAGGTGGAGTATGATCACGTCTGGTTTGCGTAAGGTTATGTTGTCGAAATTTATCTTGACTGAATTTCTTTTGTGGGAGTTGGGATACCCAACTCGGATAACGAGTGGTAGCTCAACCTTGCGATGCGAGCTGGGAGCTAGAATTCTCTGGTATTGTGTGTGTGGCTCCTTTGTGGCTCGGGGGGATCAGGGGGAAGAAAAGTACCCCTAGCGTTGGCTGGGAGGTACCAGTGAGGTCTCAACGATTGGCAAGAGGGATCGGGGCAGAGCGCAAGCGTGAGACAAGAACATCAGAACTTTCTCCTTTGCTTAAGGTACACACGTCTGAATTTCACAATGTTAAATAGTTTAAATTTTGTTTTTGAATTTACAATTAATTGGAAAGTCGTATTGGTTTTCTGGATAAGTGGATTAAATTTTAAGGTTCATCACTCCCTTATTTGTTGCCTACCCTTTCCCAGTTAGGATGCGTCCACCCTTCAAAATCTCCTAAAAACCCCTTTGATTTTTCTCCGCGCCTTGGTTTTACTCTGTGCTTTTGTCTTTGCTTAATGATTTATGTTCTCTGTGTTGGGTGGGTAATTTCATCCTTATTCGATTGTTGTTTCCCTTGTTCTTATGGAGGGTTCCTCTTTCGTTTTATTCAAGTTGTACTTATTTTCCAGCCAGACGATTTGCTAGTTAGCACCGATGGTGAATCTTGGCGTAGGTTCCTTCCAGGAAACCAATGTAATGGCCTGTTGTTTTTAATTTTTTTTTTACTGTTACCATTGTTGATATCTGCTTGTTGGCTCAGTTTCGGCCTTGCAAATTTACCCCTAGTGCGTTGAGAAGTTGCAATCCCTTCATGGATTCCTCTCTTGTGACTGGGAGCTTGGCTTTTAATTGTTAGAGGCTCGTGCTGTGTTTATTTTCCTTTTTTTCTGTTACCCGTCCCCTTGAGTTCAACCCACGCGAGCCCACAAGGCCTCCCTAGAGAGTCTTATTCGAACCCGACTCTGAGCCACCTGACCAAGCGTTATCAGTTGCCTTGGGACGCTTTCGAGGTACCCTTCCACCACTGTCGACATGAATATTTAACCGAGAGGAGGTGCTCCTTGACTTTGTTGTTAGCTGTGTCTCTTCCTCCTCAGAGCAAGACGACTGAATGCCTCTATTGACTGACTTCGTCCTATGTGACCGATGCGCACTCAGCGGGTCGACCTCGTTTCTCAGCCCATTCATAGCCTTACTATTGTTGGGTATCGACATGTGCCTCTGTTCAACGCATTGGGGCGTTGTCTCGACCTTCTTTGTGAATGCATCAGTAATTTCTAAAACGGGTTTGGATAATATTACCCATCTGTCATTACATTCAAGAGGATTAATTTTTTATTGAAAACCCTCGAGAATCGTGTTTCCTCGATATATCCTGCCAGAGCACGATGCCAACTTATTTTCTCCTTGGCCGGGTGAAAGGTTGTAGAGTGAATGAATGACCAATGGAGTTCCAACCCCTTAGCTCTTACAAATCGACATCATCACGATTATGTAGTTTGGCAGGGCGATTTATTTGCTTTATAATTGTTGTCAATTGTTTTAGTTAGCGCACTAAATTATAGGATAGTAGGAATGGCAACATCATTGGAAACTGTGTTAATTTCCTTTTTATAGTTGATTGTTTAGAATAACGCAATATCGTGGGAACATGTGAATGGCAATGTAATTTGTAATTGTTTTTTTTTTTTTTCGTTTGATTGTTTTAGAACAATGCAATATTGTAGGAACATGTGAATGGCAATATAATTTACAATTGGATTTTAATAATTCATGGTTTTAGAACAACACTTCATTTTAAGAACACGTTGAAGGCAATATATTATAAGTGATTATAATAGTTTTATAATGGTTTATAAAAGGAAGTAAGTTGAAAGAGCATGGGAATGGCAGTGGACATTATAGTTGATTTTAATGGATTTGCTAAAAAATTTTATAACTGGCACTAAGTAAGTTAAGAATTGTTATATTTTAAGAACAACATTGTTATATTTTAAGTTAAGCATTGTTATATTTTAAGAAAAGCATTGTTATATTTTATATTTTAAGAAAAACAATGTTATATTTTAAGAAAAGAATTGTTATAATTGGCACTAAGTAAGTTAAGAATTGTTAAGAATTGTTATATTTTTAAAAAGGGAAGGTAGGTAAGCATTGTGATATGCTTTTAACATTAGATTGAGGTTGGATACAATGTGCTTGAAATAGTATTATGATGGTAACATGTTAATGAGATACATATAGATTGTTGCTCAAATCTAAACCTCTATTGAACGTAGTTACCTTGCACTTCGTTTAGCTTGATTGATTGGAGTTCTCTCATTTATAAATTTTGTATAAGGTATGACAGTTAAGTTTTGGACTTCTGGTGTTTAATTTTTGTGTCATGATTTATAGGTTTGAGACTGTTTAAGTTTGTGCCTTGGTTACTATTGAGCTTGTCGCAATGTGACGACACGATTCCTTATGATGGGATCAATGCGCACATTGATCGATGAGTGCGTATAATAACCTGGCTTTGGGTCATGCGCTTCTCGATGATGATGATGTTGATTATTGAAATTGATGTTTTGTAAATTGTACTATAACGTTTGAATGTGATTTTGTTTCTCGTTCGCTGTGAAGGTTCTAGTTACTTGTGTTGATTTTGATGTTGGTTGTGTCTGGATGATATTGATGTTTTCATTTAGCTTAGTCATTTTTATTGTTTGCCTGATTGAATTTTCATTTGTTGCTTCAAGCTGCTTGATGTGCTAGTATGCTAGGTCGTTATGTTTATGTGTTGTGTGAATTGTGTTCGTTATGTTTGTCATCGTGTTATGATGCTTCATTGTATCAATGACATTACCTTCCTTGTGCTTCAAAAAAAAAATATTGTACATGTTATGCATTTTTTTTGTCATAACGATAGGGTTTTTTACATATGGTATCATAGTTAGTTTGACCCGCGCCTTGGGATCACTACGACTTCCATTGATTAGATACTTAATTATAAAATGTCACTAATTAAATTGATTTATATTTGTGTAGGTAATCATGGTTAGAGGACATCGCGGAAGCATATGACGAGGTGTTAGGGGAGGAGGCGTGACACCTTCAGTAGCATCCATGCCCGAGGGGTCTAGCCCCAAGGGAGACTAACAGGTTGTCGGGCAGGAACAGATAGTTGTGGGTGATGTGGTTAGGTTGATGAGGTCCTTTCATAGGATGTCTGAGGCACTGATCAACCATTTAGATAGAGATGAGGCCAGGGAACCGACACCTCCTAAGGTTTCACCGCACGCCCCGATCAGTACTGGTATCATTCACCGTGAACTCGAGAAGGTCAAGTTTACCAAGTTATTTGGTGCCCCAGATGGTGCAGCCGCCAAGGCATGGTTTGAGAATATGGTGATGTGATTTGCACTTTACGACTATACCTCCAACATGAAGGTCTGCATGGCGGTCTTTCGACTGAAAGGGAGAACTCTTCTCTGGTGGAAGACGTTCTTGTTGCAATTGAACAAGGTCGTCGAAGACGTGTCATGGGAACTGTTCGAGGAACGGTTCCGGGAGAGGTATCTATCTGAGGAATTCATTGACCGTCAGCTCAACGAGTTCAACGCCTTGCGACAAGGCGATCGTACGATGCCAGAGTACGAGGCCCATTTCATGGAGTTGCTTCAGTATGCTCCGCACCTGAGTACCAAGAAACTTAAGGTCAAAAAGTTCATGTTTGGCCTTAATGTCAACAATCATGAAAAGGTGAAGATTCTGATGCCTCAAACCTTGCATGATGTTGTCCAGAAGGCCCTCATAGCAGAGGAGGAGCTAATTAGCGTGGGTTACAGAAGGACTCCAGCGAGACCATTGGGACAGGCGTCATCTGGTGCGCAACAACATCAGACACTAGCTTGACATCCACCAGGATATTGTGGCACTCCGAGAGGATCCACCTTCACTACACCTCGGCAACCAACACCTCAGCAGCAGACTACTTACAGAGAAACACAACACCAACAATAGTGTTGACCACAGAAATAACAATTTAGGCCTATTCAGCAGAACAAACCAAGGTTCCAGGCATGTGGGTCGTCGGCTTCTACTTCAGGTACCAGGAGTACGGGATCGAAGACAGGGTGGTGGACATGTGGAGAGCCACATTACCAGCGTGACTTCCCAGTTGAGAGGGATAGATCAGCCAGATCGGCCGAACCCACTATCATGGGAGATTTGGGCAAGGCCCATCGGATTCATGCAGAGGTGAATAACCACCAAGAAGAGCACCAGTCCACTATTCTTGAGACATTAGGTACTGTCGTTGACCAAACCCTTAATATTTGATAGATCGAGGTGCTACAAAGAGTTTCATTTCTGGCACAACGCTAAAAAGAATTAAGGTAAATGTAGACGAATATGACAAGTTTGTCTTTGTAGAAATGGCTTCGGGAGCCAAACAAAAGGTTGGAGGGAAGGTTACAGGTTGTAGCCTTAACCTGGGAGATTTTGTCACAAGGGCCAACCTGTACGTCATGATATTAGGGTCTTATGACGTTATGATCGGTATGGACTGGTTGGAATCGCATGAGGTGATACTCAACTATAATATGAAACGGTTGAGCTTGGTCGATGATGAGTGAAAGATACACGCTATTGTAGGTAGGAACAAGGGAGTCTCCCTAAGTTTTATCTCTTCCTTACAACTACGAAAGAGTATGCACAAGGAATGCAAGTTATATGTGATTCTTGTGTTAAACAAAAAAGGCATGGCAGAAGGACTGGAAAACCTTCTAGTAGTACGAGAGTTTGCGGATGTCTTCCCAGAGGAGTTGCTAGGATTTTCGCCTGAGAGGGAATTGGAATTTACCATCGACCTAAAACCGAGAACGGAACTCATAACAAGAAATCCTTATCGGATGTTGACTCCGGAGTTACAGGAGCTGAAAATGCAACTGAAGGAGTTGCTGGACCTAGGACTTATACGTCCAAGTGTGTCACTGTGGGATGTGCCTGTTATTTTCATACGAAAGAAGGATGGGTCGTGGAGACTCTGCATTGACTACCGTCAATTGAACAAGGAAATGATCAAGAATCGATATCTGTTGTCAAAGATTGATTATCTGTTTTATCAAATGCAAGGCGCAATGGTGTTTTCAAAGATCGAATTGAGATCAGGGTATCACCAGTTACAGATCAAGGAGGATGACATCCCTAAGACCGCCTTTAAGATGAGGTTTGGACATTACGATTTCACCATTTTACCATTTGGACTGACAAATGCCCAGGGTTATTTATGACTTTGATGAAAAAGGTGTTCCGCGAATACTTGGACAAGTTCGTCCAAGTATTCATTGACGATATTTTGATATATTCTCGGACAATGGAGGAGCATGAGGAACACTTGCGCCTGGTACTACAGTGTCTACGAGAGAACAATTTTTTTGGGAAGCTGTCAAAATGCTTGTTTTGTCAATCGAAGATTCATTACTTAGGGCATGTCATCTCCGACGAAGGTATCGTTGTGGATCCAACAAAGGTTGATGAAATTATGAAATTTCCCGCGCCGACGAACGTCCCATAAGTGTGTAGCTTCATGGGTTTAGCAAGATACTATCGAAGGTTCGTCGTGGGTTTTTCGAAGATAGAAAATCCGATTACGGAATTGTAAAAGAAGAACAAGAAGTTTGTCTAGAGCGAGAAATGTGCGGAAGCATTTCGGAGGCTCAAGGAGATATTAACAAAAATGCTAATACCAAAGGTCCCTGAAATGAATGAGAACTTCTTGGTATGCACTGACACATCCAAAGAAGTCTTGCGCGGAGTCTTGATGCAAGACAGTCGAGTGATTGCTTACATCTCGAGAAAGTTGAGAAGGCATGAGGAGAACTATGCGATGCACGATTTAGAGTTGTTAGCCATTGAATAATCCTTGAGAGCTTGGAGACACTACTTAATTGGATGGAAATTCGAACTAAAAACGGACCACTGTGGTCTACTACACCTTTTTATGCAAAGAGACTTGAAAGCATGAAAAAGGTGTTGGTCGGAACTTCTTAGCGAGTACGATTTCTAGATTAATTACATAAAAGGAATAATGAAGAGAGTGGTTGTTGCGTTCAGTCGGAGACCGCACATATTTTTGGTGATGCCTCTTCAGACTAATCTTCGTGAAAATATTATGACTTTATAGAGCGACGATGGATGGTATACAGAGGTTAAGGAATTTATCGGACAAAACACCATGATGGGACCAAAATTTAAAGGATTTAATGCGAACGATGACGGATTATCGAGATTTAAAAATCAAATTTACATATCGCCCAACGACGAGTTGAGGAGTTTGATCCTAAATGAGGCTCATTGAGAAGTGTACATGGCTCATCCAGGAGTCACGGAGATGAGGGCAGACCTTAAACCCTTATTCTTTTGGAAAGGAATGAAGGAAGACATAGTCAACTACGTGGCAAGATGTCTAGAATGTTAGCAGGTGAAGGTTGAACATAGACATCTGGAAGAATTACTACAACCACACGCCATTCTGAAATTGAAATGGGAGGTCATTTTGATGGATTTCATTGTTGGATTACCACTAACGAGAAGGATACATGACTCGATTTTTGTGGTTGTCGACACTCTGACGAAGAGTGCTCATTTTATTCTTGTGTGTATGACGTATCAGGCACCTGACATAGCAAGATTTTTCATTTGCGAGATATTGAGGTTGCATGGCGTTCCTAAGAGGATTATATATGATTGATGATCGATGTTTACAGGACGATTTTGGACTAGTGTCCAAGAGGCCTTGGGAACCCAACTTAACTTCAGTACTGTCTGCCACCCAGAGACAGACGGGAAGACCGAACGAACCAACTAAATATTGGAGGATATGTTGTGTATGTACATAATGGACCAACAAAAACATTGGGAAGAATTATTTCCACTCGTAGAATTTTCATATAACAATAGTTATCAAAGCACCATTAAGGTGGCGCCATTCGAGTTTCTTTATGGGAGACAGTGTCAGATGCCTTTGAGTTGGGATTGGCTTAAGGATAGGGCCCTGGTAGGACCAAAAGCGATCCAAGAAATGAAAGATCAAATGCAAACCATAAGACAAAGGATCAAGGAAGCGTAGGATCAACAAAAGATTTACGTCAATGCACATCGTGTCGATCGTAGTTATGAAGTTGGCAATCGCATTTTCTTGTGGGTGAAACCGCATAAGAGTTTGATCAAGTTTGGAAAGGGTGCTAAAATCTCTCCTAGGTTCGTGGGACCCTTCGAGGTTGTGGAAAGGAAGGGGCCCATGGCCTATCGACTAGCCTTGCCTGATTCTTTGAGGCGTATGCACAATGTTTTTCACATATTTGTTTTGAGACATTATGTTAGTGATCCTACACATGTGATTGACATGAGTTCCTTCTAGGTATCGGACGAGGGTGCGCTCACGGCGGAGCCAATCCGCATCCTGGACCATCGCATTCGACAGCTATGGCGTCAAACAATATATCAGGTTAACGTCTAGTGGGACAACTATAGTCTGCAGTCGACGACCTGGGAGGATGCATATGATATGCGTCAACAATTTCCATTTTTGTTTGATAGCTAGACATATGATATTGTGATATATTTTATTTTGGCACACATATACTGTGAAACTTGAGGACGAAGTTTAAAACAAGAGGGGGTGTATGTAACATCCCACTCTTGTGCACACTGTTCGGACGTATTCTTTGAGGAAACTTGCGTGCAAGTGATCCGTTTCATTATATGATTTGTTGTTTTGATTATGCTTATGAGATATTGTGGATTTGATGATATGTTATTTTTCTATATTTATATCGATAGGTGCTATTGACTGGGTTCTCCTAAGTGTGTAGGACTATGGACGTTAGAGGATGTCGACGACATCGATGGATCTCTTTGGACTCTAGATCGAGTCAAGGAGTGGACTGTTATGGTTTGAATGTTTTTGATATTACAGATGTGACATATGACTAGATATTATGATGTTTATTGTTATAGTTGACATGTTTCGTTGATGGATGCAGGTCGACGATAGCTTGCCGACCATACTCACATTTGGAGTAAATGGGTCACGCATGACAACCAGAGACATTGAGGGAGAGATGTTGTAGCAGCCCTGCCACAACCTACTAGTGCTCTCACCGTGGCTCGAACTGTAAGTTAACAATTACCTGGTTCGAGAAGACCCACGATATCGTGAGGGAAAAATGTTACAATCGCTCATGAGGATTCTAAGGGGCGCACAATAGTGCGTCTTGAAGGGCACATCGCGAAAATAAAACAACAATGAAAGTGAGTGGCACCCTTGAAGCACATAGTGCATCTTGAAGGGCACGTTGAGATTTTAACTTTGGTAATTTAATAAACCTAGTACCTAGAAAACTATGCCTTCTTAGGACCTGGTCGGCCTTAAAATGAATGACGGTACGAGTAAAGTTTAATAACTAATTTTTCCCCTTAAAAATTGTCGCCAAGCCTAGTGAATTTAAAACCTAGGTCTAAGTAGAACATATGAAAAAAAACAAAACTAATTGGACCTTTGACAATGAGGAGGTAAAGAAAATTCAAACATTAATTATTAAAGTAAACATTTTAATGGAGGATTAAATTATTAAAAGGATAATTTGTTGTTTATATCTAAACTTGCTAAATCTGAACTAAACAAAAAAGGGGAAACTTAAGAAAAAGGGGAATTTCTAACATAGTAGGGAATCTAGTCTTTGGAACCTTTTAATTATAAACTCGACTAGGTTTTAAGAAAGGTGTCAGTCATTTATGAAATGTAAGGGAGTAAAGGGACACCAAGGGAGTAAAGGGACACCAAGGAGCATTTTTAGGAACGTTTTTAGGTGGGTGAGGGAAATAGGAAAATTTAATTAATTAATATATTGATTTTCTAGTGCAACTAAGTGATCGGGTGACATCATGTGTACGGGGGAGGTTTATCCTAATTTAAATTTAATAAAATGAATCTAAATAGGGTTTGGTAAACTAATCACTAAGAAAACTCTATAAAAATGATGGTAGATGTGGAGTATGATCACATCTGGTTTGCCTACGTTGTCGGAATTTATCTTGATTGAATTTCTCTTGTGGGAGTTGGGATACCCATATCGGATAATGGGTGGTAGCTCGACATTGCGAGGGGAGATGGGAGCTAGCATTCTCTGGTATTGTGTGTGTGGCCCCTTTGCCGCTCGAGGCTCAAGGGAAAGAAGAGTACCTCTAGCGTTGGTTGGGATGTACTGGTGAGGTCTCAGCGGTTGTCAAGTGGGAGCAAGGCGAAACACGAGTGCGGGAAAACAACATCAAAACTTTCTCCTTCGCTTAAGGTACACATGTCTAAATTTAGCAATGGCAAATAATTTGATTTTTTTTTGTGAATTTACAGTTAGTTGGAAAGTTGTATTGGTTTTTTGGATATGTGGCTGAAATTTTAGGAGTTCATCGCTCCCTTATTTGTTGCCTACCCTTTCCCAGGTAGGATGCGTCCACCCTTCGGAATCTCCTAAAAAACCCTTTGATTTTTCTCCGCACCTTGGTTTTACTCTGTGCTTTTCTCTCTGATTAATGGTTTTTGTTCTCTGCGTTGGGTGGGCAATTTCGTCCTTATTCGGTTGTTGTTTCCCTTGTGCCTTTGGAGGGTTCCTCTTGTGTTTGATTAAAGCCGTACTTCTTTTCCAGCCAGGCGATCTTCTGAGTATTACCGATGGTGAAGTCCTACACCCTTTTTTCCCTTGTTCCTATAGTTTCCTTCTATTGAAGCCTAGCGTGGGTTCCTTCCAGGAAGCCAGCATAATGGTCTGTTGTTTTTTTTTTTTTTTTACTATTACCACTATTGATATATGTTTGTTGGCTCGGCTTTGGCCTTGCGAATTTATCCCTCGTGCATTGAGAAGGTGCAATCCCTTCGTGGATTCCTCTCTTGTGACTAGGAGCTTTGCATTTACTTGTTAGAGGCCTATGTTGTGTTTATTTTATGTTACCCGTCGCCTTGGGTTCAACCCGCGCGAGCCTACAAGGCCTCCCCAGAGAGTCTTATTCTAACTCAGCTCTGAGCGTTATCAGTTTCCTTGGGATGAATTCGAGGTACCCTTCCACCACTGTCGATGGGAATATTTAGTGGGGAGGAGGTGCTCCTTGCCTTTGTTTTTAGCTGCGTCCCTTCCTCCTCAGAGCAAGACGGTCGAATGCCTCTATTGACTGACTTCATCCTGCGTGACTGCTGCACACTCAGCGGGTCCACCTCTTTTATCAGCCCATTCATAGCCTTACTATTGTTGGGTATCGGCGTGTGCCTCTGCACAGCGCATTGGGGTGTTGTCTCAGCCTTCTCCGCGAATGCGTCAGTAATTTCTAAAACGGTTTTGGATAATACTACCCATATGTCAATACATTCAAGAGCATTAATTTTTTATTGAAAACCCCCGGGAATCGCGCTTCCTCGATATTCCTCGTAATCTCCTACCAGAGCACGATGTCAGATTCTTTTCTCCTCGGTCGGGTGAAAGGATGTCGAGCGAACGGATGACTAATGGAGTTCCAACCCCTCAGCTCTTACAAATCGACGTTGGCACTTATGAGATTATGTAGTTTGGCAAGGAGATTTATTTGCTTTATAATTGTTGTTAATTGTTTTAGTTAGTGCACTAAATTATAAGATAGGAGGAATGGAAACAGCATTGGAAACTGTGTTAATTTCCTTTTTATAGTTGATTGTTTAGAACAACGCAATATCGTGGGAACAGGTGAATGGCAGTGTAATTTATAATTGTTTTTTTTTTGTTTGATTGTTTTAGAATAGCGCAATATTGTAGGAACGGGTGAATGGCAGTGTAATTTACAATTGGCTTTTGAAAATTGATGGTTTTAGAACAACGCTTCATTTTAAGAGCAAGTAGAAGGCAATCTATTATAAGTGATTATAATAGTTTTATAATGGTTTATAAAAGGCACTAAGTTGAAGAGCATGGAAATGGCAATGGAGATTATGGTTTATTTTAATGGATTTGCTATTTGTTTTTATAACTGGCACTAAGTTAAGCATTGTTATATTTTAAGAAAAGTATTGTTATATTTTATATTTTAAGAAAAACATTGTTACATTTTAAGTTAAGCATTGTTGTATTTAAGAAAAACACTGTGATATTTTATATTTTAAGAAAAGCATTGTTATATTTTAAGTTAAGCATTGTTATATTTTAAGAAAAACATTGTTATATTTTAAAAAAGGGAAGGTAGGTAAGCGTTGTTATATGCTTTTAACATTAGATTGAGGTTGGATACAATGTGTTTGAAATAGTTTTATGATGGTAAAATGTTAATGAGATACATATAGATTGTTGTACAAATTTAAATCTGTATTGAATGTAGTTACCTTGTGCCTCATTTAGCTTGATTGATTGGAGTGCTTTCGTTTATAGATTTTGTATAAGGTATCACAGTTAAGTTTTGGACTTATGGCGTTTGGTTTTTGTGTCATGATTTAAAGGTTTAGGACTGTTTAAGTTTGTGCCTTAGTTACTGTTGCGCTTTTCGCAACGTGGTGGCATGATTCCTTATGATGGGATCAATGAGCGCATTGATCGATGAGTGTGTATGATAACCTGGATTTGGGTCATGCGCTTCCGATGATGATGATGTTGATTATTGAAATTGATGTTTTGTAAATTGTACTGTAACGCTTGAATGTGATTTTGTTTCTCGCTCGTCGTGAAGGTTCTAGTTACTTGTGTCTCTTTTGATGTTGGTTGCGTCTCGATGATCTTGATGTTGTCATTTAGCTTAGTTGGTTTTATTCTTTTCCTGATTGAATGTTCGTTTGTTGCTTCAAGCTGCTTGATGTGCTAGTATGGTAGGTCGTTATGTTTATGTGTTGCGTGAATTGCGTTCGTTATGTTCGTTGTCAATTTGTGATGCTTGATTGTATTAATGACATTACTTTCCTTGCACTTCAAAAAAATAATATTGTACATGTTATGTATTGCTTGTTGTCATAACGATGAGGTTACTTACATATTAAGGTAATAATTTTGGTATACATAACGATTCATTTTTTTGTTACGGTATATTCTACCGCTATCTCTCCCAAATGACTTTGAAAACAACGTCAAACACGTTATATATGATCTTGGCAAATACATGAGGTAAGTAGTTGTGATTTATATGCAAAATGTTATTGTACTTAATGACATGTGTTTTACTTGTAATGTAATATATATTATGTTATGTTCAAACATGTTATTTTCTTGTGTCATGATCTCATGTAAATGGTTGTGATTGAAAGAAATCCATGAAGATGATATAAAGTACTGGAAGAGAGAAATTACTTGGCTAATGTGTGAAATGCAAAAGTATATACCTCCAACATTTTTCAATGCACAAGAAAACTATCTCATACACCAAGTTGAGGAGATTGAAATGTGTGGACCTGTACACACAAGGTCAATGTGGATGGTGGAGAGGAAATTTAAATCATTGAAGGCTTTGGTTAGACAAAGCGCACATCCTGAGGGTTCTATGGTGGAGGGATATATGGTATATCAATCCATGGTGTATATTAGTCAGTAGCTTCCTAAATTAGTAGCACCAACTATGCATGCAGTGGATCGCATTTGGGATGTGAACTCCATTAAAAGATTTGAAGATCAGAGCACCTCTTGGGGAAAGGTAGAATGAAAAAAATGGGAGGTAATATATTAATAATTGTGGAGATTTATATTAATACATATAAATTTTCGTTTTTTGTGTATATGATCATACTAATTAATATATTAATATCTATTATTTCATAAATTATTAATATTTACCATGGACGCTATAACTAACATTTAATATTGGTGAATTATGATTTGAGATTAATTGCCGGATAATCCACATTTGGTGTCATTTTTGTCATCGACGGAAAACAAGAATTATGATTTTTTGATTCAATTACTCAAGATTGGGATGCACTACATTTATACATTGCAAACAATATTGACTGGATGAATTTATGGATTAAAATATGTAAACAACATCATGGAGGTAGGTTATCATGGCAACGACTATCTGAATTGGTTAGAGAAGCTCGTTGTAATGGAGATGCCAATGTTATGCAAAGGGAAATTGATTTAGCTTAAGGTTTGAAATATGGACATGCAAGCAAATTCACCAATTTTATTCAGTTATTTTATATTATATTAATGTGACTACATGTGTACTGTCTTTTTCAGATACTTTCCAAGTTATGTAAATATGTTAATTTATTAATTGAAAATGCATCTGTTACATATCTGGCATATTGCAGTTGAAACACCACAAGGCTATGTGGTGTAATGGTCGTAAATTTTGCATCAAACAATTGGATGAAACTAGGAAAACTTTTGATAGTGGGATAACTACAGTATTCCAGGTCACTAATGTTTCCTCTAGGAGTGACATACATCCCCAAGAATCTGAAAATATATACTATGGGTATTTGAATGATATATTTGAGTGTGACTTTAATTCCTTCAAATTCGTTATGTTCGACATCAAATGGTGTAGGTTACAAATGCATGAACACGATGAGGAAATAACTATTATTCAACATGCCAATGGTTTTCAAATGATTAAAACAATAGTGTTTGAAAGAGGACATGATCACTATGTTTTTCCAAGCCAATGTGAACATGTCTTTTACTCAAATGTTACAGGTGAGAGGGATTGGTCATTTGTTGTTAGATATGATCCAAGAGAAAGGCCAGTTAAGTATACTCATGTCCAAGAAGAAGATGATATTGAAGAAGACGAGGTTTCGCCATATCAGACAGAGCCAAAAAATCATGTAGGGTCGACAGACGAAGAAGACGAAGAGGATCATGATTTAGGCGTAGGAGACAATGCAGTTCTTGATGATGATGTCAATGAAAATATGCTCAAAAATGACATTGATGATGATGACGGTATCATCAATCCTTTCAACATCGTTTATGAATGGGATGATGATACAAATGCCAAGTTCAATGAAGAAGAAGATACAAAATAAGGATGATACAGATGTTGAGTTGGATCAAGTACGTGACTATATATTTTAATTTGTATGAATTATTCTCTTAAAATAATTTACTTATGTCATGACACTAGTGCATTTGGCTCAAATTTCGATGGCGTGTTCGACACAATTGTCACTTTATATTGTCGGTAGAATGACAAACTTCAGACCCCCTCAAACGTCGTTTCATAGGACGTCGCTTTTCCGACTACATAGTTTTCGTCTGGATTGCGACGTTTTATGTGGACACGTGTCATCATGAATTTGATTGTTCAACCCCCATATAGATGTCGTAAGACCGACGTCTAGGGCGTCACAAGAATGACGTCTAGGGAATGGAAAGACCGACGTCTTGGAGGTGGCAAGAGAGACGTCCTGAAGGTGGCAAGAGAGACATCCTGAAGGTCGCAAGAGAAAAGTTTTAAAGGTGGCAAGAGAGACATTTTAAAGGTGGAAACAAAGACGTTTCAAGGTGGCAAGAGTGACGTCCTGAAGGTGGAAAGAGAGACGTCTTGGAGGTGGCAAGAGAGATGGTTTGGAGGTGGCAAGAGTGACATCTTGAAGGTGGAAAGAGCGACGTTTTGGAGGTGGAAAGACCGATGGGAAGAGGTATTAGCTCCGACATGGTTGCTATGGGAGCGACACTCTTGGATGTGGCAAGAGCGACGTTGTGGAGGTGGTAAGAGTGACGTCTTGGAGGTGGCAAGAGCGACGGTAAGAGGTACCAGCTCCGGTATGGTTGCTATGGGAGCGATAGTCTTGGAGGTGGAAAGAGAGACGTCTGGGACATGGCAAGAGAGACGTGAAGAGAGTCCAAGATGTCACAATAGTGACTGTGTTGTAGGTATTTAAAAAAAATACAATATCAATATCAAGACCTATGAAGAAAACAAACAACTTCAGGCAAGGAACTAGTGACAGACTAGAGGGTTTGAAGATGTTTAATTGTTTATTTCTGCCTAGAGTAATTCTTCCTATAATTCTGATTTCCTTCTAAGACAAACTATCGTTGATGAGAATGATTTTTTTTTTCCAAGGAAAAAAGTCAGAATTTTATTAAAAAAGATATAAAATTACATCTGTAGATATATACTTGCTATAAGGATAACCAAGATATATATTGTCTATATATTGTCTCTTACATTTCTGTGTTTCTTCATTACAAACAAAATCGAACTATGAGTGGGCAGCCAACCCTAATCTGTCGAGATATACAAAAATAGTGAGTTTCAAAAAATAATATTTTCAGTTATACACATTGTGTTCCTGGTTAAAGTGTCCAAAAGTATCTATCAGTTGTGAATATTCTTGGTTGTTCTTTCTGGAAAGGCCTATGATATCAAAATTGTCATCCTTCGTGTGTTCTTTGATATGCCATCTCCCAAACTCTAGCTGCGATGCTTCTTTGGATAGTCCATCATCCATGGATTTCCTTTCCCTATAAATGTGTGAGAGAGAGAAAGCGTCAAAAGTAGCAATGGTCCTTAGTTCTTCTGTCAAGTAAGGTATGAGTCTAGTTATGTGACAAATTTGTGCTTGATTTTACCAGTTGATGATGATCAAAGAGCCCCCGAAGACTTGAAGCGTGGATACACCCTTTTCTGCTGCAAAAAGGAGTAGTAGTTTTAAGGCTTGTATCTTAGCATAGTTATTTGTACCAAGCCCAGCCTGGCGCTGAGATAGAAAAAATGTCGTTTTGTTAGATATAGGCAACCCCCCCCCCCCACAGTGAAGTTGGTCACCCGAGGCTGCGCCATCAAAAAAATCCCAAGGTATCTCTTTATCGATCTGTTCCTCCTAGGGAGCTCGACTCGTGCCATGTCCCATGGATTGTCCTAAATTTAGATGATCTAAAATGCTTAAGGAAATTGTGGCCACCCTTAGAGAAGACTGTGGGACGTCTCGAAAAATTGTGTTATTTCGGGCGATCCAGATTCCTCGGGCTGCTAGTATTGGCAGAGCTTTTAAGTGTTTTGGGGTTGTCTTTTTTATCCAATCCTTTAAAGATTCTTCGAAGGTGGCTCCTTTCCAACTGCCAACATCAGGATTTAAGGTGGAGGCTTCCAACCAGACTGATATGGATAAGGGGCAACACATAAATGAATGGTCTATTGTTTATTCCTGCAATCAGCAGAGAGAGCACCAGGTGGGAACTTTGTTTTCTAGAATGGACCATACCAAGAGTTTACCTTTGGCTGGGATTTTTAGCTTCCACAATATCTTCCACCACCATTTCTCTTCTTGTTGTGTCGTTGCTATGCTGAGTTGAACATAGCCTGCTTTGGGAGTATATGTGCCTCCCGGGTCCCCATCCCAAATGAGTTCATCCTATCCTTCCGATAAGCGTATGTTTGCCTTTCTTAGGGCAAGGATATATCGGTTCCAGATTATAGTTTGAGGTTCATTGAGTTCCAAAATTCTCCCTGATTTCCAACCTTGTTGCCACAAAGTTGTATGGAGGGGGTCGACTATTTGTGCTAGGTGGAAATAGCCCCCCCTTTCAAATGTTTTGCAGAGGTCGTCTGGGAGAAGGTGTTCCCTCAAACAGTCTGCCCAAGGGTCTCGTCTGATTCTGAGTGAGTTTCCAAAGCCTACTTTCCAGGCGAGTGAGTTTCCAACCACATCAAAGGCCTGTTGAACCGCCTTCTACATTACTGAGATCCCTGTTGTTCTAGATCCAAGGCTCCTGATCCATTCTAGAATAGAGAGTGGTGCCACATACTTTTGTTGAGTCACTTTGGTCCACAGACTTGTTGTCAATATTAGTTGCCAAACTGATTTGGCCGCCAGGGCTTTTGAGAAGAGAAAAATGTTTTTTAATCCCTAGCCACCTAAGGCCTTGGGTTTCGCAATTCTCTCCCAGCGTACCCAGGGAAACACTATGTTTTTGGATTTCCCCCTCCACAGATATGAGGACATTCTTCTTGCTTTTTCTAGTATTCCTTTTGGGATCCATAAGAGGGACATCTAGTATACTGGGATTTCTTCCAAAACCATCTTTATTAATACCAGTCTTCCTGCCCTTGATAGCCATTTATTGCTCCAAACTTTTAGTCGTTTTTCCAGCTTTGCCAGAAGCCATGTCCAGTCATTCTTCCTATAATCGTTTGGCTTTAAGTGGAAACCAAGTTATTTGAGGCCTTCTTCCAGAGTCTATGTTTGGAAGGGGAGAAGATCTAAATAATGTCGTATGTCCTCATCCTCAATCTGAGAGAAGAGTATATTTGACTTCTGAGCGTTAATGATCACACTCGTTGCTAATTTGAAGAGTGTGAGCCCCTCCGTTAATATGTCTGCATCCCTCTTCGAGCCATCACAAAATATTAGTATGTCATCCACAAAGAGTAGATGGGTAATGGCCAACCCATTTGAGATTTTGGTACCAGAAAAATGTCCTCCCACCTTTGCCTCAGTAAAAAAATGGCTTATGCTTTCTGCTACAAGTAGAAAGAGTAGGGGAGATAGCGGGAAGCCTTGTCGAATTCCCCTCTCTGCTTGAAAAAAGTTTGTGGTTGAACCATTGAGTAAAATGGAAAAGGAGACCGAGTTTAAGCATGCCATTATCCAGTTGAAAAAATACAGTCCAAAGCCCGAATGTATGAGAAGCATTCTGATGTATAACCAGTTCACCCTATCGAAGGCTTTGGATAGATCTAGTTTTATCACTGCTTCTCTCATCTTCTTTAGTTTGATGTTGTGTAGACCTTCTTGTGCTACTCCGATCGCCTCATGAATTTGTTTGCCTTCAAGAAAGCCGAACTATTCCCCCGAGATGTGTTTTGAGAGGATTACTTTCAGTATTCTACTGATAACCTTGGAGATAATCTTGTACAAACAATTGCAAAGGGAGATAGGCTGAAAATCTTCGAAGGAGTTCGGGTTGTCTGTCTTAGGTATCAGTGCTATGAAAGTAGCGTTGATATGATTGTGTTTATAGAAAGTATTGATACTATGTATTGATACTTTGAAAATACTATGTATTAATACTTTGAAATCAGTCCATTGGGATCAGTCCACCATTTATCGATGTTCCATGCTCTGTAATTATTTATTTGTTTTTGCACTATGCATTTTTATCTTATTTTTCTCGATTTCCTCTGTTCTTATTGCAATTTCCCAATTTCCCTTTGTTTTGCTCATGGTCCTTAATTATTCATTTGTTTCTGCATTTCATTTGATTATATTTCTTTTTGGGTCTGTTTTTCTTTGTATTGATAAGTCATTTCTGCCTATTTTTCTGCAGCGCATTCTGATATGAATGTGGTTACAGTAATAGTTGGCAACAAAACCGACCTTTTGGATGCCAGAGAGGTTTCTACATAAGAAGGATCAGCATTGTCAGAGGCTCAGAACATATATTTTGTCGAGACCTCATCACTGGATTCTACAAATGTCCAACTAGCTTTTCAAACAGTTGTCAAAGAAATTTACAACATTCTGAGTAGGAAAGTATTGTCATGCCAGGAATAGAAACTTGAATCAAAGTTAAGTAATGGAAAAACAGTCATTTTGCAGGAAGCAGAGAGTGAATCTACTGCAAAACAAACTGGAAAGCTTTGGTGTTGTTCTGGTTAGGTTTGTTTATTTTAATAATTTTCAAGTGGTTTGCAAGGTCTTTTGCAATGTCTAGCCAGATTATTCCATGTGAAAGGATTCTAAAACAGTGTGATGCAGTATGAATTTTTGCTCTGCTACTGGTTATACGGCAGCTTGAAACAAGACTTGGGAATTCTCATTTTTGGCTGGTTTTGAAGCAATTTCAAATTGAAGGGAAATACTGATTCATGGCAGTGATATGTGAGTAAGTCATATTTTCTCCTCTCTTGATCTATCTTAATTTATGTTCCTCTTCTGTTATCAATTTTTAGCAGAGTTCAAATCCAAGATTAAGAATGCCATTTGATTCAGTTAAAGATCTGGAGACCCCTTTTCCCATCCAGCTTTGGCATGCAATATCTGTTCTGGCGCAGTTCATTGTACTTTTGTTCTTTTATAATACATTAGACTTGCCGTTTGTGTCGGATCCGTCAACTTTCAGGCAGCAGCAGCACCAGGCAAAACATTTTTTGCATTATTTAAGTTGACGAGAAATAAACATTGAGCATTGTATTGATCATTCTCATTTGGGTTTGGAATCTGGACATTGGCAAAGCAGTTATATGTAAATTCTTTATATCAAAAGATTAGAAACGTTAAATCATAACAGGGCAATGCTAAACATGGTAATTATTTTGATAGTTCTATTGATGCATTTGAAGTCCATCGTGATAATTTTAATGTCTCAAAGACTCAACAAAGATGATGGAGATGTTTACATGTTATCAACTACCATTGTGTTAGCTAAGTGTAGCCCATAGTTGGTAGATTGGTTATATAGAAGACAGAATATACCATGCCTAAGCTTTATATGTATAATAGAAAACATTTCTGGAGAGTATCATACATGGCCACTGGCTCTTCCTGCCTAAATGGTCGACAAGTTTCACCAAGCTAATTATTTATTTCCCTTGAACATCTTGTAACTCCAAGATGCACAATTCTTTGGATCACAACACACCTCTTAAGTAATATCCCATGCTTGTTGACTGTAATTGTTCTTTGCAACATTAGCTGATCTTTTTCATAGCATCAGTTGAGGTGCTGGAAATTTGGTTGACCTTTTGTAGCCTTTGGTTGATCTCTTGATCTGGCTAGTCCACGTCTTGTCATGAATACATTTTCTATTTTCAGCCCAGTAATTACGATATGCTTGGTTGGTGTTATGATCTTACAAGTTTGTTGTATATTTTGCCTTTTCTCACACTGCTTTCTTATTCTAAATGTTATTCTAAATGACGTTGGATGACATTGGATATTAGCTGGCTATATTTTTTTTCCTGCAAAAGACCGTGGTTCAGAAATCTAGCTAAAAGACTCTGTAGTTTCTTTGTGAATCCAATTTCATGTCTAGTGGTTGAAAAACAGTAAACTTTGTGAACAATAATGTTTTTCTAGTCGTTGAAAAGCAGTAAACTTTGTGAAGAATAATGTTTGTCGAGTGGTTGAAAAGCAGTAAGCTTTATGAACAATAGTGTTTCTCAGTTACACTCTTAAGTCACATAACACTCTCCTCTTTGGCCACATGTCTCCTGTCCCTATTTCAGACACCTAGACACTTGTGCCCCGAGAGTTGGACAATCATGGGACATGTGTCTTGATTAGGGTATATGCTTGTGCATGTTTGACACTCAAGGCATGCATGTTCTCATGTTGTCCACTTGCTAATGCTAATGTCCCGTGTGTTGGCATTGATCAATTATTTTCAAAGTATCAATAGATAGTATAGGTTGCCCCAGAACATATCTGGGGTCTTATCCACCAAGGTACAAAACAAATGATCAACCCGTGCCTTAGACATGGGTACCCTGGAACACATCCAAGGGCCCTAGACATATCTAGGGACTTAACTGTTTGGTCCCTGACCAAGAACCCCAGTCATATATTGGGGGCCCTCTCAAGGGTCTTTATTATTTGGTCCCAGACCAAGAACCCCATTTATCTACTGGGGTCCCTTACAAGGGTCTTTTTCCATGGCTCTGACTGTTTGGTCCCAAACCAAAAACCCCAGGAGTGCACTAGGGGCCCTAGATCTCAGCTAGGGTCTTTGCCATCCTCCCGGAGAATGGCTCTTGCAGCTGCTTTAAATTCAACAGTTGTCTCCTTTGATTCAGCTGGATTTTGGGTTAGCCTTTTCAACAGAGCTCTGTTGGTGTATTCAATTGTTGGTCAAGTTATTTTGGGGCAGAACTTTGTGGTTCCAAACTCGGTTTGGTACACTGTGTTGGCTCTAGTCTAGAGCTTTGTGTCCGCTTTCTTTGGGTTTTTTTTCTCGTTTTCAGAACTAGTAGAAAGGGATTTGGGTATCTCAAACTTTTGATTTTGGATGGTCTTCTTCTGTGGGTAGTTTTGAATTCTCAATTCTAGGTTTTGAATGAATATGTTGGGAAATACTGGCTATCTTTAGAGTGGACCTCGAACTGGTAATTAGAGAATACTCTAGGCTTGTCTCTTCCTCGAGCCTAGAAAGGATTGGTTCACCTCTATATGTTTGATAGCTCTAGGGTTTCCTCTTGTGTGTTTGTTGTGTATATTCTGGGCATTTGTGGGAGCTTTGGGTTATGGATTACACCGGGAGCCATGGAAACCATCACAGGGAAATTCAGGAAGTGCACAGAGTTTTGCATAGGCATGAGGACATCCTTAATAACAACATGACCTCCATATTCTCAATAACAACCAAGGTCCATGAAAATGAGCACCAATGCATTTATCAAAATGTAGTGATCATAGACACCCTCCTGCAACAAAAAAGGAAAATTCAAGTCTTTTGAAGCAGAATGTTCAATGCTGAGGAATATGGTCTATAATCTTAATGAAGGCTCTCAATCCACTGCTTCTTATTTTAGAATGTCTAAATTGTGTCCTTGACAAACCCAAGGAAGAGAAAACAGTTCATCAAATGCTTGAAGACATGGAATTGGGCAATCAAGGATCACAACCTACTAATATTGGTTAAGATGAGGTGCACAACAAGCATGTATTTCATTAATATCAAGTTTTCTTATGTTATGTAGAACAATTCTGATTTTAGAGTTTATAGTATATACTATTAGAAATTTTTTGAAATCCTTTCCGAGGGATGATATAGACTTCTTTGTACCTGACACATACTGCTTGATGGTTATGTTTTTTTTTTTTCAAGAGACAACATCTTTTTTTGTATTACTATGCTGACCAACTAGGCTGCAGCCTATTTTTAATACAAAATACTATCATTTTCTATTTAAAAGAAAAAAATGGTAAACCTACCCTCTTGCTCTCATCCATATATGCTTTGTTTTCAACCAATATTTTATTTACATTGTTAGAACCATGTTGCTCAATATTCTTGATCCAGTTGTGAATGTCTTGAGGCCACAAGAGTTAAAGAAGACAACCTAGAAAATAATGAATCCTTTTTACTTTGATAATGCCCTTTCATATCATTCACCACGATGAAGAAACACAAGATAGAAAAAAGAACCCTACGTCTGCAAAAAGCAGTCATAGAAATGAATTATTGTTCTATTTAGAGCTGCCAATAAACCAAAAATGAAAGTAATTAATCTATTTGTGTCATAAGTCAGATATGGGTGTTGTGAAACAACACTACAACAATAATATAGTATAATATTACAATAGTTCACACTAATTTAAGACCATTATACAATTTGCAATACTTTCTCAAGAGTCTAAACTATTTCAAGTGTATTACTAACAGGTTACCTTCAAATTATTTCAGCTAAATAGCCTAATTAATCAAAGTTATTTGGCTTGAAACTATCCAGAAAATTTGCATGGGTTCATGAACTGTGGAGAACCCAAGGAACCCAGTTTCATCTGGGTTCTTCCCACTCATAAAACTAGTGAGTTCCCCCAAAATGGGTATCCAAAGCCCCAAAGGATTTTTCCAAGAGTTCTTCAGGGCAAAAATTTCACATGAAAAAAAAATAAAGAAAAAGAAAAGCTTAAAACTCAAAAAAACGGTGGGCCCCTCCTCCAAAACCCTAACCCCTCACTTCCCAACCACTTTCATGAACTCAAAAGAACAAAAACACACTTCATTTTTCCCATTTCATTTTTAGATTGAAGGGAGAAACAATTCAACAGTGAAGAAGAAAGATAGGACCTTGTCGAGATACCTCCAGTTACTGTCACCAAAGAGGAACCTATGCTTGAGAGATATGATAAACTGGAGTGCCTATTCACTGAGGGCCTTAGCAAGGCTGATGACAAGAATATGGCAGAACTAATAGACTTGGGTTGAGGAAGCCAAATCAGATGTTTTTTTATTTCATTTTAGGAAATGACATTAAGCAATTTTTGAATGTAGTATGTACTTGGTTTAAGACTCAAGACCTATTAATGTCAATTTCAAATGATAATGATCATGTTTACTTCTTTTCTAATCATCGTATGATTGTTCAATGTTGAATGAGAATTCTAAATCATGAGTGCCATTTGATAATAGATATGTATTATTCATGTTTTTTTTGTTACGTGTAAGTTGCACTATATCAATTTTATATGAATGATGAATTTCATTTGAAAGTGATATTATGAACATTGTTGATTTACAAAAATTTCAGGTCTGTTTTTTTTCATATATATGTATATACACCACTGATGAACCCCCGGCCCCTGTTTCAAAAAGTGCCATCCCCATCCATGCACCTGTACCCAAACCCACGTGCCCTGGCAACTTATTTCATGTTAATCATCCTATCTGAAAGATCATATAGAGTTTCAATAATAATAGGACATACCAACAACCATTCAAAATTTCATCAACATATTTCTAGCATGATATCAAACTCATCCATGAGTCCTGACCCATAATGAGAAAGAAATATGACTGATCACCAAGATATGATAAATGTCCTCCAGATATGAATCACACGTTTCTTGTCTAATGTGTCAACATAAACAATAGGAATGTTGTTGTGCAAAACACAAATTTGGGTCTGAACTTTAACTTGAGTCTGCACTGAAAATTGCAGGAATGGAATAAAGTAAAACCCAAATTTAGATGAATCATAAGCATTCCAATTAATTTAGTTAATATCAAATTGTCCACTATAACTTGTTGTAATATTCAACAATCCAGAGTCTTTAACAACATCATTCAACACTGTTTAATTTCTACTAGGAAACTCCAAATCAACTTAAATCCAGGCCAAAGATGAAAAGGTATTGTCCCAACAATATGAAGTTTCACAACTCCCAACTGTGGATAGCTAGGTAAAGAAATTCATCTATTTTTAGTGACCAAAGGTAGGTGTATACATTGTACAATACTAAAGACTTGCTTATTTTGAAACCAAAACGTAATTGTGCCAGAGAACAAATTGTTCAAGGACCCATATTGAAATCAGAAAATAAATGATGATGTTTGAGGACCAAGTACAAACATATGGGCAACAAACAAGTTTACAACACAGTCACTTGCAAACTACAATACTAAGCTCATCTTATAGCCATAAAAAGGGTATAGGAAAATAGCATGAAAGCTTACACTATAAGGTAATGTCTATGTTCTAGCTAATTACATGTTGTATTAGAGTGATATAACACTATGATAACTAGTATAAGAATCTGAACACCATTACTTATGCTTAATTATGTGGAAAGAATAGGTAATACAGTTTCTCTAGTATATCTACTTGATCAGATTCCACCAACTTAAGCTATCACATATGACTCTAGTATAAGCACCATATTCTACCATATTAGATCGAATAGCATTGGATAACGAGTGCTCCAGGTTTAGCTATAACATAAGGATAACCATAACTAATCTCTTACTATGCTGTAAAATGATTAGTACAAGCTTATGTGGAGTGAAGGAATACCATTGAATGATACTAGTCCAAGCTTAGAGATCATCTTCCACCATGTAATCAAACATCTATATGAAGTAATCTGTAATGAAGAACCTTATATGTTGCTATGTTTAGGTAATGGGTTTCAATCATAACATCTGGGCTTTGTCATAACTATGAACCCGATCTGTATCATAGAATCATATGTATGAAATTATGAATACTGTGGCACAGTCACTTTGACCTAGATAATAAGTGTTCTTGGATTATTGCTTCCATTGTAGGGTATGTTTTGGGCCTTTTCCATATTCATTCTCCAAATCCCTCTCTTGAAAGGGCATAGTTGTGGCTTTGGATAATGAAAATCTTCCTCCAGTTAGTTGGATCTTGGAGATTTTAATATGGTAAAGTGAGAATGTGATAGAAATGGAAACACCCTTCATAAGTTAGAAGCTCCTAAAAGGAAGGCTTGGAATACTAACAGACAGGTTGTTCACCTAACAGATCTAAACTGGAGTCAAAATCATAGAGATCAAGCGTAATAATTCACTTGTCCAAAGAAATGGGGAGAGTTGAGGATCTTAGATAGGCTGGACAGTTTTTTTGGTAATATTGATGACTTCACCTTCTCCAACAAGTCTGTGTACTTTGGTGGCAAGTTTGAATCATGTTCCCATTGCACTAACATGTTGATAGGACAGGATTAGATCCAAGAAATAAGCATCGGTCATGGATTAGCGGATTATATATTTAATGTAGAAAAGTATTTCCCTTTATTCTTTTTCAAATAGGGGAGATGGGTCTTGGGTCCTTGCAATTGATCTCCCAGTACACTATAGTTATAATCATAGGGTTCACATTACATATTGTTTGTTAATTTGTTCTAGATGTAAAGAATCCCAAAATGTTCTTTGGGTTGTCCAACATACTGTTCAATCTCTTCATGCACAACAATTTAGAGTATATACATGTTGTATATGATAATTGATCCATGCAAGCAAAAGCATCTAGAATCTATCTACCAATATCCGAGTTTGTAAGACATACAGTTTAATGGGCTAGACAATATTATCAAACAAAAATCATTCAGGGTGGATGTTTTGGAATTTAGTTAGAAATATTCTCTTTAGAAATAAAGAAGAATCCTCTGTCCTATTGAATCAAAATGGGGTCATTATACATCACAATAATTTTATGATGTAATGTCCTCCATTGATTGACCTACGAAAGTGGAGAACTGTCATAATGTGTCATTACAGGACCTGTTGAAGGGCATGACATTAGTTCTCTTCAGTTTCACCTACAATAAAATATCACAACAAATGAAACAGAAAAGCTGCCTCTGTAGCCTCTCTAGGGTGGAGAAAGAGGAGAAAGACCAAAATATCATAATGTGTAAATATAAGAGTTAATATTGATGCACCATATAGGATGCATTCATAATCTATGGGTGCTCTCTCTGATGGGTGAGGGCAAGGGGGGCGATTCATAATTCTAAGCAAGGGTGAGACTCGGTGAATACCCATACTAATATGTGGGTTCCAACTCGAAACACAAAACTATGAGAATGTAAAATAGTGTTTAGGGAGTAAGTGGAAGAACCCTGCTGAGAAATATGACAAAATAGAAATCAGAAAGGTAGTGTGAAACCATAAAGGGAAAATATAAGCAGGGGGCAGAGATATTTTTGTTTCTTTGATATCCATTACAAATTCTTGAAGCTAAAACTGTTATGTATGAAAGACTAAAACGATAAAAGTTGCAGAAGATATTCACAGAGAGGACCCAGTCCCAAAAATAGAAGAGGTTTTTGGTTCCTTCTGTCAACTCATGAAAGAGAGCAGATGAAGCAAAGAAAACATCCCAAGTAAAATGTTCCACATTGATTACACTACAAACTTCGAATGGATGCTTCTAATCTCTCCAAACCAACAATTTATTATCTCCCTTTGGCAGTTCTGCAATAGATTTTTAACCCATCCTTCTAAGAGCAATTGTCAAGGTCATGAGACAACCTTTCTCAAGCGAAATGCTGAGAGGAAAATCATGATGCAAGGAAACCCCAATCACTTTATCTCCATTTGAATTTCATTCACCTTTAGTTCATATACCACATGAGCTAATAAACCCATATTTAGAATACTAAACACACGGTAAGTTGCTCAGACTTGAAGCTACTATCAAACACTGTCCAACCAATTTGCAATTTGTCTTATCGATATTTGGCATTCTTATTCCGCCTTGTCAAAAAATGATAATGCTATAATGTGCACAAAGGTCCTTACATTATTGTATATCATTGAAAACAACCAACCACGCTAGATGCTTGAGGACTTGGATTGAATACTATTACATTTATTTCAGGTGCAAGGAATACCTTCAACTTTTTCCATATGACGGTGCTCCAAGCATTTGAAATCAAACCATTTTGGTGTATTCAATGTCAATACTTTTGTTAACATTTGATTAAATGAAGGATCATATAAGTGCCCATTAATTACTGCCTGAACCATAGACACAAAATCATCAAGCAGAGGCTATAACAAGATTATGTGAAAGTGAGAAAGAACACCCGTCATGAAGCATCAAGTAATATCATACACAACACCAACATCACTTACATCATCATGTGAGGACATCAACTATGTCATTAGGATTGTCAAACTGCAATTGTATAACTGTCATCACTACCAGATTGGACATGCCATTTACAAAATGTCAAGGACCTAGGCGGTGGGAGACCCATGGAACAGTGAAGGAAAGCATGAACTGACAAATGGAGAGAGTCAAGTTCTAAAATTTGGGTTAAAGATGCCAAAGTTTTGTAGAGGGCATAATTGCAGAAATTAAATGAAGCAGATTGAAATACTTGGCAATCAGGACTGTTGACCATTTTGGGGTTCAACAGGAAGGAAAGAAAAATTGTAATCAGTAGGAAAATCAAGATGACTCCCCCAACAATCTCTAGAGTCCATACATATTATAGCCATTAAGCACACATTACATCAAGGAAAAGGAGGTCAAAGAAAAATAGAAAGTAAATTATATATGAAAATGGCTTCCCTAACCTTTAACTGATGATTGTGAATGTTTGAAGACAAAAGACTTCATTGTCTAAAAGGATGATAGGGATGGGATACAATTGAATGTAAAGGAAAGAAAATATATTATGTATTGTTTATAAAAGTATATTTTGTGGTGAAATCTTTACTAATGATGATACAATTGAATTAATAGAAGTATGAAAAAAGTGTTATTTCATTAATCTTTATCAAGTGTCCTTGATGTACAGTCTAGGTGGGGAGATCTAGAGAGTCTCTATCAAGAAGACTAAGTGTACCTTTCTGACTAACCCTCTCTAGAATCTGGGGTCATGGTTCAGATCAATCTAGTGGATTTCATATTCTGCTGAAGTCACATAGACTCCAAAAACCTTTATAACATGGTGAACCATGAGAAAATCATAAATCCATTATGAATCATAATTCATAACCACATTTGAGTGGAAATCATGCCAAATTTTTTCCAACAAGCACTGATATTTGTCACTTTGGGCTCTATTCTATTCTTCCTAACCCACTTTCCTAAGAACCTTGTAGTCACTTTGGGATTTGTTGCTAAAGTTGGCCTTAAATATGATTCCTTAATGTTTTTTGCAGCGTACCTTGCCATCATTAATAGAAGATTTGCAGCATCAACTTTGTCAATGTCAAATGACAACTCACTAAACATTTTTCCAAACCAATTTCAGATTATTGACATGAGCACTATCATTGCAATTTACCTGGGGCACTTCATCCATTCCAAGTTACAACACATTAACAGCTAGGCCAAACCCACTTTAGATTGAACAAATGGAAAATGTAATCCACATGTGCAACAAACTAAACACTAAACCATGTGCCACTTTGCCTTCTTTGCAAACTTAGTTTTGTAAGTATTTGTAACAAAATTTCCATTGTCTACATACAAGCAATGTGTATATATCCCCAAAGGAGTATTGAAATGTGTGTATATATTTTATGTATTTCCTCTTCATGAGGTGGTAGTAATGGCTCTAAAATTATTTCCATTCTCCTTGCTCTAATTTTGGGCAGTTTGAAGGTGTTATGAGGGGGTATTTCACAGTCCAAAAAAATTATAGCCTCAACAACACATACCAACCAGACTTGTGGGCAGCAACAAATCGAAACAACAGTCATATACTTTAGGTCTTTGTAGGGAAGCCTTTATTTTTATCCATGGAAGCTTATATCTACCCTGTAACAACAGTCTGAGGTGGTCTTTATAGCAGCATATAGTCAGTCCTCCTCTAGGAGCCCTTTTTATTGGTTTAAGTAGTAACTTGCTTACACAGATTTGAGGGAGGTCCTTGTAAGCATTTCCATACCTGCAAATAGGACAACAAGGATTACCTACAACAATAAGCTGCAAATATATTTATATGACACTCCAAAATACCCTTAAACGCTGGTTGATTTAAAGATCAAATTGTTGATGATTTAACCATTCTCCTATGATGAAATTGTGACAGCTTGGAGGAGCATGTAACATCAACAATTATGAGATTTTGTAACAGATTTGATAAATGATGTTCAAATTAATGTTTCATTTTTTTTAAGACAAGTTCTTACTGTCCATTTTGATTCTCAGCAGGTTGGACAACAATTTTGGCATTTTTTCATATGATGACCCTATTGACAATACGCTCTGTTTTGATGCCTTTTGATGATGACTGTTCTGATTACTTCTCAAAGGGAAATATTGATTATTCAAGCATAGGGAAGATGTTTGGCCCAAAAAACAAGGATTTTATGAACCATATTGAACAAATGAAAGAAACAGAAATGCATATCAAAGAGTGTTTACTCTTCAGATGATGACTTCTAAAACCTTCAACACTTGGTTTAAGCAATGAAAGTATTACCTTATTACACCAAACCTGAATTTTGAGGATGGAATGAAAGGAGGGAAAAGTAATAAAAGATGCAGGTTTTGAAGGTTGTACAGGTCATAGCATGAATTATCAGGTCTACAACAACTTCCCCCAACACTTGGATTATATACTAAAGTCACTCTCCAACTCATTTTTCTCACAGACAGTCATACATAGCCAGTCTGTAGCACAAATCATGTATTCCTAGTGTATATTGCGTTGCAAACTAGGAATTTTCTTGTACATGCATATTTAGTCTAAATTTGCCTAGATTTCAACAATCAAGCATTGAATGGGTGTCTCAACGGGTGATATTCGAGGATATAAGACTCCTACACTTATCAGGAGGCTTAGGTGGAGGGGAATCAAGATTACGAGATTAAAAGAAATGAACCACCCCTGATGCATTCAATCATTTCTAATTTTACTGGAGTCCATGACAGCTTATCCTTAGATTTTTCAAAGTCTTTTCTTTGCCTACCATTTATCTTCCAATGTGTATAGGATTCCTTTCCAGGAACTTTTCTTCCCACAAAATACGTCTTTTTTAACTGTTTTCTGATGATGAAACAGGCTATATAATTTGTCAATAGAGTACTCATATAGTGTTGTATACTATTGTCTTCCTGTGGGTTTGTAGGGTCTATTCTTATGCTGGAAATTGTGCTTATGATGTTGTAGATCAATCATGAAACTATGTTGGCAAATCAATATCCAAGTGCCCTGAAATATGCACTAAGTACATGTCAAAACTTAAGGTGAATAAGGTTCATAAGAAAACTTCAAATACCACAACCTCTAATGGTAGATAGATAGATAGATAAAAGTAGTCTAGGATAGAAACTAATACATGACTAGGCCATGATTATTTCCATTATATGAAGGAGAGTGTTCTACTAGGAACAAAATTCAATCCCATCACAATGTGCTTGAAATCATGTAGTGAACAAGGGCGTTGAAGTAACATGAAGGGCGTTGAACAAGAAGATGGACATGTATGTAGTACTGAATGTTCAGATGAAGTAGAAGATCTAGAAGTAGATCATGCAAATTTTAGGAGAATGAAAGAGTGAAAAATAAAATATTAGTATCTATAAATGACCAAAAAGGATCAACAGTAAGTATAATATAACAGGAAATGATATTATTACATGCAAATCTATAAGGCATTATTAAGGTTAGCAATCCAACATCTGAGTAGAGGAAGAGACAATTCAAATATTGTACTTATGCCAATGTGGTATTGGTTCACTTGTGAGGTTGATGGTTGATGGAATATTAAGCTGTCCACCAAGAACCCATCCTTGATGTGGTCTTCCTTACCTGAATCGGGCTAAATGACATGATTTCAAAGGGACAAGGCCAAGTGGAAGTCCCGTGTGATTTTTTGGAAAGAGCTACCTCTCAAACATGACATCTAAGCTGAAGAATGTTTGTTTTATGCAATCCAATCTCTTGGGCATGTTTCTTGAAGCATTTCCAAAAAATATATTGTACATAAGTTGAAGGTATGGAAAACAAGATACTAAGTGATAAACAAAAATTGAAAAGTTGGTTGAGTTCATCAAAAGTGGCATAGATATTGTGGTTGACTTAAGTCTCCTCCCCATCACCAACTAGTTTACAGTCACCATGTGGCTTACCAAATATTGTTTGTGGAGTCATCATCAAAAGACATTAAGTAGGTTAAGTGTTTTTGGTATGGTCCTAGGTGAATGGATGGTAAATAATTTCAAGATGGAACCTCTTCTGCTAAGGGCAACATTCTTCTTTAATTGGTGAAGAAACTGGCTTGAAGACCATGTTTTGATGAGTACATGATGATATTGTATGTTAGTGACATGATAACATATTATGTTAGTTGTACTATGATCATTTCATGTAAATCATTAGTCATCATATATAATCTTCTGATATTTATGTTAGGGACATATTAGTGGTTAACCTATTAATGTTGTTAAGTCTTCTGTGTAGTTTGTTGGTAATTCATTTTAATTGTTGGTAATTCATTTTAAGTATTGGCCTCGAATGTTAACATCCATCGTGAGAATATCAATATCATTATTCTATTCTCTCTCTTATTTTCTCAAGTATAATCATAATGCATATAATGTGAAAAGCCTTGGGTTTCTCATCTCGCCTACTTGAATCCATATCAGTTTTTGGAATCGAGGTGTGAAGATTAGGCCTCATTTCATGTTGGATTGACAACATACCACCATCTTGAATTCTTACAATCTTTATCCCAGGATCTTTTTTTTTCCAATGCCCTATATCTTCACCTAGGTTCTGCACAACCATATCATTCTCCAATAATTATTATGGGCATGACCAGCTCTAAAGAAACATCTAAAAATTGCACACAGATTACAAACTTACTTTTGGAAAAGAGAAGTCTATAAAACATTGAGACAATCTTAGAACTTGGTCTTAGTCATTCTCAGTATTTGGTGAAAGAGAAGAACAAGGAAAAATAAAAGAAGAAAACCTATATCTGTTATGTGTCTTACGAAGCAAAAAAAAATGAAACCATGAGCAGAGGAAAATAAAATTGTTAAGAAGAAAATTTGTACAAAACCTGCCTCGCATGAACAATCATTTATGCACTACAATAGCAGCTACCTCACAATTTTGGAGTGCATAATAACTAGCAAACTGATTGAGAATACGACTTTGTCTCAGTTGTTTTCATCAAAAGGAGAGGAAAATTGCAGTAGTTTGTCATTCCATGCACATTAGAGGAAGACAAGTAACACATAAAGAAATCAAAATTGAGTAGAAGGCCACGATGTTTTAACTTTGCAAGCTGTGAATTGATTTCTCCAAATATTCTATTTTCCACAGGCATTCCTTAGTTTAATTGTAATTAACAATGTTCTCAAGGCATGCCAACCCCCCTATTATTCTCAATACACATATTCTAATGCATATATACTAGCTTTAGTAATAGATCCATATTAACCAATTTGACACTTGTAGGTGCCAAGGATGCTCTATTTATTCACTACACACATTATTAGCTATATTATATTTAAAAAGAAATAAACAGATCTAAATTAAAATAACTAGAATTGATGGCTATATAAAATTATATGTTGAAAGGAGCAATCACACCTGATCTGATGAACTGGTCGACAGTACAACTCGAATGGTTGGCCCCGCATGTTTCTCTTCAGTTGTATGGCCCTCTGTTAGTCTTGAGCTTCACTCAATCGACGAAAAAAGATCTTAAAGTACCTGCCAAAATCATTCAACGTCCATAAATATCTAAAAAATCAATACAAGTAATATTTGTAGCGCATTATTTACTCTAATATGCATTTTTACAAGAGTGTCAGAACATACCTAAATGAGCTCCTCTTGGTTTCAAGAATAATTTATTGGAGCCACGCGTCTAATATTTGATCAAACTGCCTCCCTTGATTTGAAGTAGCAACAACGAAGTCAACATTGACTTTTGTTATCACTGAAATTTCGTCCGCATGTGGCGACAAGAACTCCACATCATCAAAACAGGACTGGAGTCATTCATGGCACAAGATTAATGCCACAACATTGCAAAAAGAGGTCAAAACTATACAAAATGGCCAAAAAATTGAAGGGCGCTTTACATCATCTGAGTACGCGCACGTACGCGCGCAATAGAATCGTACAAAGCGCACATATGTGCAAAAGGCGCGACTGTTGGGCTAAAAACCCGCGCGCCTGCTAAACGACGCATTTATTGAAATTGGTCGGCCTCCCAACCACTAATGGATCAGCTCCCAAGTCGATTTGACACCAAATCCGAGCTCAATCCTCATGGTGGGTTGGTCAAAGACCTAAATGTGCCCTAAAGAGCCCCTTTTCACATTCAAAA
>ML787702.1:51653-65589 GCA_009831015.1 Picea engelmannii | reverse complement strand
ATGCTGCTGAGATTGCTAGAGACTCATTCTATGGCAACACACATTGTAGGCTGCATTTCATAAGCTATTCACCCCTCTCTTGTGTGAATAAGCTTGGAGTTCTTTCACCCATATTTCCATCTTTTCTTTGTAAGGAGAGCAATAAGTTGAGGGAATCAAGAGCCTTCCATTGGAGAGGGAAGGGACCCAAGTCCTCTTTCTCCATTGTGTATCTTTGGATTTCATCAATCAGATCAGCTAATACATTGGTGATATTGGTCCATTTACATTTGTTTTTCATTTTTTTACATGCTCATAGTTTTTATTAGTTTTAATTTGATTTCTGTTTATAACTTAGTTGTTTCTCTTTCTAACTTTTTACCTCACATCTGTCATGCCTAGCAGAGCCCAACTGGGCATGTAAGAACTCATAATTTGCTCACACAGTGACGAATTGGGTGCAAACAACTTTGTTGTTTCTCTGTTGGATCGAGGGAGGTTTGATCCAAGATTAAACGACTCCAATAAATTATTCTCTACTAAACAGGGCCAACCATGTGAAGGAGGAAGCTCTTATGGCCCCTCCCCCCTCCCCCCACCCCCTCGTCACATCACTCTCAATTCCCCAATACCCAACACATAAATCTATTGAAATATTTACAGCAAAAACAAACATATTAAAATATTAAAATATTAAAATATTCATGTACATAATCATTTAGTACTTTTAGCCGGCCTCTTCTTCTTAGCCCTGTAGTTCCTAATCATTTCATCAATATCTATGTCTTTGTTCTCTTAGTGCTCTTCAAAATTTGATTATGATAGCATCCTATCACGCAGAGCATGCCTAGTCATGGGGTACTCATGGTGTAATGGAGGTCGCTATGATGAGGCATCACCTACAAAAGAAAAAAATACAAAATTTAAATGGCCATTTTTTAAATATCATTGAACTAGTTCAGTAATATTAAAAAAAACACATGGAATGTAATTATTTACCTAGTGCACTGGTCACCACCGTTGGAAAGGTTGCCCCCACGTGCTCCTCTTCAACTGTACAAGCCTCAAGTACAATATTCTTTGCCATTGAGACCACAAAATTTATAATGACAATCATAAATGTATAAGTAAAAAAAAATAGAAGTACAAAATGTATAACTACAAAATTATTAAGTATATGATTAAAATACAACCATATTACCATCATCTGCCAGCTCGGTCGTAGCACCATCGTGCAGCTACGCCTCCATGGAAAATTAGGACTAAATGGGATCAAAATCATCTTTTGGTTGCAAACTTATATCAACGCACTGCTCTCCAATAGGACTAGTGCGTCCGTTGACAGTGCTACTCCCCTGATTAAAACAAAGTTGTAAATATTAATAATATCCAACGCGACTGTATTCTTTTAATAATAAAGGCTAATTTGGATTGAATTTTATTTACCTTATTCTGCAAAGTGGTTCTCGGTATCTTCCCCAAGTTTTTTCAGTGTTCAACTACCGCTTTATAGTCGTACTTGTAACCAAGTTTGAGGTCTTCCTCCATGGTTTCAGTACCAAACTCGTCACCCTGCATTACATAAGAGTATGTATTTTTTATGTTATTCGTTGGAATTACCTAAAAGTTTTAAGGCGATACAAATAAGATATTTAGGTACTTACAATTTGTGACTGCAACTTCAAGTAGCCGCCCTGACCTAGATTGTGCTAGCCACATTTGGAAAGCCTTGCTTTTGTGGCCTTTGACGTGTCAATCAACCTATCATCAAAAGTTTAAAGTATGTTAATATATACCACATGTTTATTTACATCTAAAAAAAATTGAAGGTATTCAATTGAAATTGTAATTTACCTTCTGGGACCAGAGGGTGTTTTTCCTTCATCTGTCGATTTCTTCTCTTTTGCGTCCTCAATGAGGGCCTCCCACTCCCTCTCTGCAATCATCAGAGGACGCTCGTATCTATAATTTTGTTTCAAGTGCTTCTTATATGTTTCTCACGTATATTTTAAATATTGTCCAGCTACGGGTGTGGCCAAGGTCTTATTAAAAGTATCTACACTAGAAAGGTTTTCTAGATAATCCATCAATTCTTTTTTGAGGTTGGAATTCTGGGAATTCCACCTCTCGCATATGGTGGGCCCAAAAATCAGCAAAGCCTTATTCTCCAAGGACCTGTAAAAATATTTGTTCCCTACACACAAACTGATTATATAATTATTAATTTAAAAATAATGATTTAGATGAATTATATTTGTCTACATAGAGAACATGAAAAAAATAAAATTTTAAAAATTACCTGGGACTTTAACTTGCTTTAATGGAAGCCCTTCCTCATTGACCATAAAGGTGCCCTTAAGGGTCCCTGTGATGGTCACACATATTTCTTTGTTAAAATAAACCATATAGTTTGTCAAATCATCGGCCTCATCTTCGTCACCACCTCCAGAGCCTACCTGTGTGGATGCTTCCTCGGTGGGTGTGTCGTGGCTCCCACCTAATGGTGTGGAAGGTGGAGATATGAATAGTTGTGTCCTAGTAGCTATATGAGGGCCTACGTTGGAACCCTGTGGAGTCTGTGCAGTGCCACTACTACTGATACCATGCATGTCGGTGTCAACAGGATCCAAAATTTTCTATATAAGAAAGAAAACATTTTTTCGTTTAGATAATGTAAAATTTTAAAATCAAGCTTTCATAATTGATCTTATGACTTAAAAATAAAATAACTTGAAATTATGGTTATTACCTTATATTTCTTAAGCCTTGTCATAACTTCTCTGATCCTTTCTTTGACCTCGAGAGTTCGATCCAGAATATTTAACAAGTGAGCTAGTTCTTTGTTTCCTTTATTGATCATTTTCCTTATTAAAATCATAGGGTCGGGGGATTCATACAAATCCCTTTCAGCGAGCGAATCATCATCAACATCATGTCCCGCCGACTACATATTCGACAAAATAAAATGATAATTTAGTTATGTAAACAAATAAAATAATTGATCGCCACAGAAATGAAATGCACATTAAATGCAATTCAAAAATTGTTGTTCATTTACCTGTTCTGAGGCCGCTATTGATTTACCACGATCATCCTGCCACATTATAGTAAAATTAGAACCGTGATCATTATCATGAGAAATAAATTCAAATTTATGATAAATTCAAATGTTGATAACAAAAATAGAACATAATGAAAATCATAAAATATGAGTCATTGCTTACAGGTTGGGTAAATTAGTATACGTACCACCCCCATAATAGCAACATATTTATCTATTCGATTCAAATTGTAATCAATCAATATCTCTTCCCCTGCAGCTATTGATTTTATTGCACATACGAATACACGGTTTCATTCACGCCCCTCAAATACACAATTGGGTCACTTGTTTGTGGTCGCAGGTCGTGTACTGTTTATAAACCCTGCAATATTCCCTGTTTCTTTTGGCCTTCCATCAATTTATATAGTTGCTAGTTTATTTTGATCATTGTTTTTTAGTTGTATATAATTTGCAGCCAATCCAAATCTTCGCATACTTTTTGTATATTGGACTATTCGTATCCAATATTTGTAGATATAACAGGGTCTGACGTACTCCATCAATTCATTTAATCCGTCGTAACATACCCTTATTCCATCCATGGAAAATAACCCCAAACCATGTAATGACGATGGAGCAATCTGGTATATCATTTCGTTTACACAAAAATCAGTGTTTATTTCAGGAAGATCCTTGGGTACCCATTGTTTCACTATATGTTTGTACCTCAAGGGCACCTCGATGTCTTCTATGCTCTCATGATCATAAGAACATGATCCCCCTTTCACAAGAAACAAATCCATGCATTTATGGAATTTTCTTCTGATCTTCTCACCTCTAGTTGATCTCCCCCTGTTAGACCTACTAGATGTCTCACTTTCCTCTATTCTACTTGAACTTCCCTCACTCAATGAATATAGATCTGAAAAATTCCTATTTGCTTGTACGTCCTATAAAACCATTAATGACAAAAACATTCAGTCAATCAATATGAAACACTAGTTCATTACTAGTATCCTATTAGTATCACGGTAAGCTCATAATGATTACCATAGTGTTGCTCTTTATAGTATCCTATTATGTTGGGATTTTTTCTCATGTAACTTTACCCTAAGAGTTTTTGGACAATTTGATGACAACAATCACCTTACAAATCCTAGACCTAGACCAACTAACAGGTGATTAAGATAGGGGGCAATCGGATTGGCTATCAAACTTGTTATTCAATCCCTTGAGGTCACAAAGGAATCCTCCCTTGTGGTTATAAATTTAACTGTCATAATATTAGGGTTATAAATTTTTCTTCAAGAGGATAGGCTTTGGATGGAGTAGACTCAAGGGCCCTTTTGACTGGTTCAAGATCAAATGGGATATCTACAGAAGTTGGGAATGGTCAACATGGACGCCACTATCATCCTCCACATTCACAATGAATTCCAAGCTCAAGACATCACTGATCACCCTAAGGAATTTTATGAGAACATAGAGAAGTATTTTCAACAAATTACCATTCTCTTCGCGAGCTCTCTCTCTTGGTCGGTGCCCTCCGTGAGCTCTCTCTCCTGGTCTCCTCCGCGAGATCTCTCTAACCCTGCAGCTTGTGAGATCTCTCCTGATGCCCTCCACAAGCTCTCTCTAACATTTCAAATAGTTAGCTCTCTCCCTATGCCCTTTGCGAGCTATCTCTAACCGCGAGCTCGAGCTGTCTATCTCTACTTGTGAATGGGCGCAAGCATAAAAGTAGTTTGTTTGAATGGGCGTGAGTCTCCTTGACTAGGTAAGTATTCAAAGGGATTCAAAAATAATGAACAAGTTCAAAAGAGATCATATTTAACCCTATACACCCTTCATTGATTGAAATAAAGGGCCACACATATTATTTTTGTCTAACCCTTCTTCTATAATTTCCAATTTTTAATGGATTTTTACTTGGATCAATCATTATAACTTTTATTATGTCAAAGGTGTTTCTTTATTATGGTCATATCCACAATGATTTTTACTTCTAAACTACCAACCAATTTGCACAAACCGCATGTGTGCAACAATTGTTGTCTATCCCATCCCATGTGTCAGTTTATGTTTACATCATGTGGCAATGGTTTGAATGCAATAGTTTCTTTGTCTTCTTATTGGGTTTATTCCTCGTTGATGGTGTTTGTTGATGGGGGTCTATAAGATAGAAGCTCCTCCATAACTTTATCTACTCTAGTGATAGATCTTTCTAAAATGACATTTTTTTCAAACTTGAACTTACTCCCTCCATCTTTGCTATTAGGGTTAAGTTCTTATTTTCTAGTTGTTGTAATGTTAAAGTTATGGAGTGACCGTTAGTATTTTGACTTGGTCAACATACTAAGGTGACCATTGGAGGGAGAAAACCTAGTTTCCACAACGTGGCAATTGCGACAACAATCTTCACAAACGTGGGATGTCAAGTTGTTATCCACCTCTTGAACCTTAGAGAGGATCGACAAGTACAAGATCATTGACAGGGGTGGTTTTCCATAGAATGCCTCGAAGGGGGTCATTTTAGTAATACCATGATAGGTAGCATTGTACCACCATTTGGATAGGGGTAACCAATGGATCCATTGGGATTTCTATTCTAAATAAGAATAATATAAATAAGCTTCCAAACATTTGTTGAGTGCTTCCATCTAGCAACCATTGGTTTGGGGGTGATAATGCTAATATTCAATTGGGTACCTTGAAGAAAAAAAAAACTCTTGATAAAAATTGTTGGTGAAGGTGGGATCATGATCAGTCACAATGGATTTAGGCATGCCATGTAATTTGACCTAAGTATCCCAATGCATGGATCATCACAATGGATCTTACAAGAATTTGTACCGGTGTTTTAAATGTTATTGTTGTTTTTATTCTTTTATGATTATGAAAGCCACAACAAGTTATTTCTACTATTAGTACTCTACACCAATGGAAATGAACAATAAGGAAATAAAAACAACACAACATCACCAACAATTACAAGAATTTAAAGAACATGGGGGTTTTCTAAATAACATGGGGTTTTTGTCACAATATCCATGATGAAGTCATGGGTTCAATCCTAGGCATAAATTAATGTCCATCTTGACATAAAAAATAACCCTACAAAAATTAAATTGCATAGGTGCTTACCATTTTCGTGGAAATGCTTGTCCCCTGAGTGTATCTCCTTTGTATTTATCTCTAGTAGTTGATCATGGATGTATCTATCTCCCGTGGGATCACATTGTCCCGTCACAGTTTCCCCTCCTTGTCTTAGACGACCGACTCAAATGCTAGTGGGCTCATAGTGTCCACTCCTTGTCTCAGACGACTGACTCCAATGCTAGTGGGATCACATTGTCCACTCCTTGTCTTAGGTGATCGGATTCAATTCTAGTGGGCTCACACTGTCCCCTCCTTATCTCAGGAAATCGACTCCAATATTTTCACACGACTAGGGTTTTGTTTTGGATAGGCCTCCTTGATAGTGGGCTCACACTGTCCCCTCCTTGTCTCAGACGACCGACTCTAGTATCTGCAGGTGACCAGGGTTTTGTTTTAGGTGGGCCTCCTCATTAGTGGGCTCACACTATCTTCTTCTTGTCTCAGGAATCCGACCCCAATGTGATCTGCACACGTGCATGGGATAGGGTTTTGTTTCGACTAGTGGCCGACTAGAATAACTTCGCACGACCTGATCACGGGCTTATGGATTTTTTTCTTCGTTTTATGATTGCTATAACATTTTTTTTTATTTCATTATATTATATTAAATTAATATATATTATACAATATATTTTGAAGAAGGCTATGAAAGACATATGTCCAGTTTGGGATGCAATTGTTGGAGAAAATAAGCTCCACCCAACAAAGATTGAAGAAGATGGAAACTGGTGGTTTGCACATTTAATTATAAATAGGGCCTTGACATCCGTTCTTAGCATGAATAAGAGTAAAGAGTGTGATTTTATTGTTTTTTCAAAACATAAAAAATTCTCTGGGATAGAAGTGGATTGTCAAGACAATGAACTTGTGTCACCTAATTTGTGTACTTTGAAAGAAAAATAGGGTTTATGGTTTACATGATGAATTTATGATGGAAACAAGCAAGTGTGTGACTCATATTTGATTTTGTAAACCCTCCCATATCATTAAGGCATGAAAATAGTCTATCCATGTCAAATTTCATTGTATACAAAAACATTTTGTGAAAATTTCAACCTTGGCTCCATTCATGGCAGGTCACTGACATTGCCCATGTCTGGTCCTATTACAATGTCTTTTCATTGTTCCTTTTAAAATTCATTCAACACACATGTTCCCGCATATAGTACTACAATGACATCTAATAACGTCTCTAAACAAGTACCAGTGACCTTAAAACTAGAAGATAGTACATTCACACTTCGCAACTACTCTACTCATCACAATCTCCCATTGTGTTGGAATATTGATCTTTGCTAGATTCGACACATATGATGTAAAATGTTACTTTTTGATGTGGTAATGATGTAATAGGGCGTAAATGAGTCAATTATAATGATTTTGAGGTAGATTCATGCTTGGACATCAATTTTTGGTCAAATGTATTGGTTGAGGAAAAATGGGGATTGGTTGTAGCCTCCCTAGATTCTTGTAACCTCCCTAGGACCATGGGTGATGTGGTGATAAAAACGAGCTGCCTATCAGGTCCACTTGAAGATTGTCCTAGGGCCATTTGCAGGGTTGGTCGGTTCTTGGATTGTTATCATGTCACTCGGTAGCACATGGGTGGTAAGTGTAGTGAAAACTCATCTTGGGAGGCGCTTTGAAAGAGCACTCTTCTCCACTCGTCGTGGAGTTTGGGCGATCGATGTGGCTCCCTTGCAGGGCTTTGCATTTGTATTCCTTGGGAAAATTATTGGTAACACATGAGTTGTGTTGTGGGTTCTTCGGATGGCTACGAGATCTAGTATATATAGGTTGGATTTGAGTCATTGAGATCCTTTGTGGATGATGTGATTTCTTGTGGTTTCTGTTTGTCCAGTCCCGTTGTGTTGTTGGCTCCATGAAGACAATGTGATGTATTGTGTTTTATTTTTTTATGGTGGAGGTTTTCCATTCGTGCGAAAGGTGGTGCGGGAAATGAGCTGGTTGTTGGGTCTTCCTGAAGATTGGCCTTGGGTCATTTGTAGGGTGGTTAGGAATAGGAATGCCCCTAGGTTAGATTGAGCCCTAGGTAATAATCTCTCACATCTCTCCTAATGGGAGTGCCTTTGAATTTGAATCATAAGAAAATGAGAATGTGTTATGGGGTATATCACTTTCCTAAATATTATTGCAAAGACAAGTTTGATAGATACATATTTTTCTTTAAAATGTCTATGAGATCATAGATCTAAGGTACAAAGAGTTACGCCTTGAGGAACCTCACCTTTCTCGGTCTTCAAATATAAATCCATATACATAAACCCCTTCCTCAGTGAATGCATGACCATGTATTAGATCGAAGAGAGGGGTAAACGTAGTATAACACCAAGCCCATGAACCCTAGGTTGTAGTATAACACCAATCCTATGAACCATATGTTATCTTACTATAGTGGCATGTCTCAATGTAGGGATAAGGAACAATTTTCGTGAAGGAAAGATGAAAAGGACTTTGAAAATAGAGTTAAAGAGTGCTTGAAATTGTCAGGAGGGAAGAAGATGGAGGTTGGCGATGCGTCTCGGTCGGATGTGGAATGACTCAAGCTGGTCCGCCGCTTGACTCGAGGTGCGAACCAACACAGACTGTTGCATCGACAAAAATGCGGGTGGAGTATTTCCTATTGGTTTGTCATTGTGGTGGTCGAGGAACAAAGTGTGTGCCCCTTGGAGTAGGCCACTGTGCACCTGCACACTCATGGTGTTGGTTGGTGGGATTTCCATTTGACCCGTCTTGAAACACTGACCAAGGTGTCTAACATGTATGAGAGTCGGTGGGTTTGTAAACATGTGAGGCGTAAGGAGGCTGACAGGTGAGATCCCCTCTCCATGGGGTGCATTATCGACCGACCTTGAGCTTGTGTGAAGGGTTCGAGTGCGAGCACACCTATTGGGACCTGAAAGATGGTGAACTATGCCTGAACAAGGCAAAGCCATAGGAAACTCTGGTGGAGGCTCGTAGCGATACTGACATGCAAATCATTCGTCTGACTTGGGTATAGGGGCAAAAGACTAATCGAACCATCTAGTAGCTGGTTTTCTCCGAAGTTTTCCTCAGGATAGTTGGAGCTCACGTGCGATTTTTATCAGGTAAAGAAAATGATTAGAGGCATCGGGGGCATAATGCCCTCGACCTATTCTCAAACTTTAAATAGGTAAGACGGTGTGGCTGCTCCATTGAGCCGTGCCACAGAATCGAGAGCTCCAAGTGGGCCATTTTTGGTAAGCATAACTGGCGATGCAGGATGAACCGAAATTTGAGTTACGGTGACAAACTGCATGCTAATCTAGATCCCACAAAGGGTGTTGGTTGATTAAGACAGCAGGACAGTGGTCATGGAAGTCAAAATCCGCTAATAAGTGTGTAACAACTCATCTGCCGAATCAACTAGCCCCAAAAATGGATGGCGTTGAAGCGCGCGACCGTCAGAGGAATTGCCAGGCTTCGATGAGTAGGAGGATGCAAGGGTCATTAAGAAACCTTGGGTGTGAGCCTAGGTGGAACGGTCCTCGGTGCAGATCTTGGTGGTAGTAGAAAATATTCAAATCAGAACTTTGAAGACTGAAGTGGGGAAAGGTTCCATGTGAATAGCACTTGGACATGGGTTAGTCGATCCTAATAGATGGGGAAGCCATGTATCAAGGGTGCACTCTACATGAACATCGAAAGGGAATCGGGTTGATATTCCCGAACCGGGACATGGCGACGGACGACAACGTTAGGAAATCTGGAGACGTCGTCAAGGGCCCCTCGCGGTACTTGTTCGCTATCGGTTGTAACGAACATGATTCTACCCAACCAATCATACTTATAAAACAAGTGCCTCCACCATACTTAGTTCCATCTAGCATTTATTCATGAGCAATCCAACCCCAACAATGGGAAAGTCACTTCTTTTATAATCCATTTTAATGTAACATCTTCCCAATATTTATCTCTTGGTTTCGCCCCTACCCATGCAAGAGAAAATTTGGGCCTAATTTACAAGTTTCCAAAACAAGGTAAAAGTGAAATACAATCATTTCCCCTTCTACCCATTTACCCAAGTTAACTCTGGAGGTCATTTCACAAGTATTTCCCTATTTCCCAAGATTCCTATGCACTAGGATATGATGGTCACCCTGATTGAGTCAATATCCTTTTCCTTGAGTTCATTTCCCCATTGTCCACCTAGTCTCCACTTGTAACAAGTTGGTCCATCCAACATACCAATGTATATGCAACATCATCATCAAAATAAATCATATGAAGTATCTTATTAACAAGGCATAAATCATAACTCATATAACATGAATTACCTCATTAACCATGCATTAAATCATAAATCATATGATATGAAGTATCTCATTAACAAGGAATAAATCATAACTCATATCACATGGATTACCTCATTAACTAGACATAAAATCATATAACATGAAGTATCTCATTAACCAAGCATTAAATGGAAAAGTATCCAATGCTTTTATTCATCATAAATCATCTCACGACAAGGATAGATCATGGTAAATAATCATCAAAGGTCATCATTACTTCATATCCATCATCAAGAATATTTACTGATATCATTAAGAAATACCAATACTCATCATAATATAGACAATGACATAGGAGTCTAGGCCCATCATACTCAATCATTAGTAGAAGCAAACACAATACGAAGGTGAGTTCAGAGTACTATCTCCTATTAATCAGACTAAAGCATCAATGCATCATAACACCTTGTATTATAAACATGATATTAAAAAAGGGTTACTCATAATAATCCATCAAGTTACACATATCTCTCATTGCAAGTAAAATTATGAAATAAGGTATCATCCCAAAAGAAGGGTCAAATTAACACTATAACACACTCAAATTCTAGCCAAATGGTAGCTATCACATAATACAAGGATTAATAACAAATGTTGAAAGGGAACAAATCACATATTTTCAACGTACCACTTATCAACACCTTTCCACTAAGTAAAGACAACTCCACCATTATCCATGGAGGATGATACGTGTAAGCATTGGCTAGCAATCATCAATGAAGAAGCGATTATCCATAATTGATAAAAAAATCTTCGATCCCAGAAAAATGAAAATAGATAGTAACCACATGCACCAAGGGGTGTTACAATATATTCTCTCCCACTCAACAGGGATACGACCTTGAAGTCAATTTGATATTTCAAAACCAAGTATGAAAAATTCTTTAGTTTTGAGTTCCAAATTGCACATCATCTTCATCAATAAAATTCAAGTTGTCATCTTTGAATGATAATCACTTCGAAATCAATAATTATTTGATTATCATCCCCATATTCAATGAAAATCGGTCAATAATACTATGTAGATCTTCAGTATCCTCGAAATTCTTGAAACATAATCACAATATCGCCATTGATTTATCATGAATATGATTGAATCAAAATTGTCAAATATTGTAAATAATACATATCAATTCTAGTATTTACACCTTTACTAAGACTCCACTTCTAACAAGAGGATTGGCTACTCATCCTTTGAGGTGATTCCAGGTATCAGGAGTCCAAATATAAGGACGTTTCCATTCTTATTCAACATATAAGCAATAATTCCCCAAATGACATGATAATTAAGGCATAGCGTGATATTGTTGTAGTTGATCCTTTTATTATATATGAGTCATTCATAATCACATGTCATAAAATAATCATCCTAAACATTAGGAAACCCAATAAATTACAGTTTTAGTAAACCTTGGTAATAGAGAGAGTCATTCCAAAACTATCTAGTAATTGAAACTGTTTTCTATTATTTTTTAAGAGCACAGGGTTAAGTAAAAGCTTCATTGTAACCTGCTTCTACCCAATTCCATATAAATATAGAGAACATCTAATATCAAATACTAATAAAACCTCCAACGAGGAGAAAAGAGTTCTCCATAATTGGTTTTTGACTAGATTATGCCAAATCACAAGCAAGCCTCGACTTAATAATAACCTCTTAAACATATACATTTAATTGTCAAAGACATGAAATCCTCTCACACATCCCACAACCATAAATTAACAGAGTTTATTTGTCTCATCCAATTATCTTTGATAGCCAACATGGTGAATGATATATACCTTATCAAACTTTTCCAAACGTCATATATTATGAAGTTCCTATCGGACAACTTTAATGTTGATCGATGAAGTTGAGCATTGAATTATTTGAGACCAATTGTTTTTTATGTTATGTGCAATATAGGAAGAGAAAAAGAGAATTATGTCTTCCAATGTCTATTTCTCTATGTGATATTCTCAGTACCTATCAATATATGCAACCATGGTTATCTGCAATGAATTTGAGTGCATATTATAAGTGTGATATCCTTTATTATGCTCTCCTCATTGTCAACAAAGAAGAGAAATAACCTAGATAATTGATCAACAAAGGGAGAGTGATCTTCATTGAACCAATTTTTCAACATGTTAATCAACAAGAGGGTCGAGTTTGTTGTAGGTGTGTCAAAAAATCTTCCCATAACAAGTGGATCTTAGAAGCCTGAGGGGAAAGTTACATTTTGGTTTCTTGGAAACTATATTTATGTATATATGAATAGTGTTGCAAAAATTATGGTTTTGTTAGCCAACCTATATGAGGTTTAAATTTTGTTGTGCAAAGGAATTGTCCTCTAAACAATCTATAGTGAATATAATGATGTTGGAAAGAAACAAAATTTCCAAATCAATGGCATCTGTGATCAGGTTGTATGGAGGTCTAGGATTTGTAGTGTTATTCCTATTCTACCACATCACAAAATAGTGAACACAATATAAATTAAAAACAATACCCTCGTATACCGATTAGAAAATTAAAACGAAGCGAGGACGAGATGAGATGATATATAGAGTGGGTCTGTAGTGATCTTTGAGTATAAAGATGAATGAACGAACTTCTCTTAGTTTCGAGAATAATTTATTCTCTACTAAACAAGGTCAACCACGTGAAGGTGAAATCTCATATGGCCCCTCCCCCCCTCACATCGCTCTTGATTCCCCAATAAACAATATATAAAATAGATAACAAACAAAAGAAACATATTAATCATGCATATAAACTACCAGAACAAAAATGAAATAAAAATTTAAAACATGTAATTAACCCACATAATTAAAAATTATTTAAAGAGAATAATAATTCATACAAATTAAAATATCTAGTTACGTACCTCATCGATCAACGCAACGTTTGTATCATCCTTCTTTTGTATCTTCTTCTTGATCATCCAACTCAATATCTGTATAATCATCCGGTTTAGAAACATTGTTGAAAGGATTGATGATATCATCATCATCATCAATGTCATTTTCGATCATATCTTCATCGATATCATCATGAAGAACTGGCGCATTGTCTCCTACACCTGGTTCATCTTCTCCGTCTTCTTCATCTGTCGACCCATATTCTTCCTGATCTAGCTCTACATCATCTTATTCTTCAATATCATATTCCTCATCTACAGTATACTTTACTGGCCTTCCTCTTGGATCATATCTAACAACAAATGACAAATCCCTCTTACCTGGAACCTTTGAGTAAAAGACTAATTCACATTGACTTGGAAAAACATAGCGGTCATTTGTTTTTTCAAACACCGTTGTTTTAATCATCGAAAATCCGTTGGCATGTTGAATAATGGTTCTTTCCTCATCATGTTCATGCATTTGTAACCTATACCATTTGACATCGAACAAAACTAATTTGAAGGAATTAAAG
>ML787702.1:29131-50885 GCA_009831015.1 Picea engelmannii | reverse complement strand
CCTCTCCACCATCCACATTGACCTTGTGTGTACAGGTCCACACATTTCAATCTCCTCAACTTGGTGTATGAGGTAATGTTCTTATGCATTGAAAAATGATGGAGGTAGATACTTCTGCATTTCACACATTAGCCGAGGAATTTATCTCTTCCAATACTTTATATCATCTTCATGGATTTCTTTCAATGAAAACCATCTACAGATCATGACGCAAGAAAATAACATGTTTCAACAAAACATATAAATACATATTACATTACAAGTAAAACACATGTCATCAAGTACAACAAAAAATTGATTTTTCTTTTTGCATATATATTGCAGCTACTTACCTCATGTATTTTCCAAGATCATATATAACTTGTTTGACATTGTTGTCAAATTCGTTTGGGAGAGATAGAGGTAGAACATACTGTAAAAATAAAAATGAATCGTTACTTGTTCAAAACTAGACAAAAAAATAAAAATATCAAAAAATGAACACGGCCAATATATAAATATGGATACTAAAATGATTAATTGCCTTAATTAAGGTATGCCAATCATGTTCTTTTACTCCACCAAATTCACCTTTCTTCGTTAAGATATTCTTTATGTTTGAACAAAAACCTGTGGGAAATTTAATTTTTTGAATGACCTCTTTTACACCATTGCTTTGTTGCTCTGTTAATAACCATGGAAGGTTATTTTAGTCTCCATCGTTATTTGATCGGATCACACTTTGCATTGCATGATTGGCTTCCCGAATGTCATTACAAATTTTGACAATTTTTTCTTTATCCCTCCTGCCATCTATGATTCTCCATAATGTTTTTGTCACATTCTTCCCGATATGCATTGTATCAAATAAATGAACTATTTTTAGGTCCTTATAGTAAGGAAACCTCATGAATTGAGTGGGATAACATTTCATTCCTCATGGAAGCCCATTATTACTACCTTCACGATGACGACATTGATGAAGCATAAAAAAAATCAGAAAACTATTTATCAAATGTGGTAAAATAAAATGAATAATTAAAATAAAATTTCAAAACATGATTCCATTTACGATACATAAACAAAATGCATACCTCGAGGATTAATTTTGTCATATGACAACTTTCATAGGCGAGGTGTCATTCTTTGTGGTTTTAGTCGAGTTTCTTGTTTTCCATTGAAAAGATCTTTTTCAGTAGTACAATACTTATGGTTCTTAGAAATGAAGTTTCTATACTCATCAAACACCTCCTTTCCTAAACTTTTTGACTGATGAGATTTCATCTTAGGACCACAAACTGGACATGCAAATTTACCCTTTGTTTGAAGACCTGCAACAGATGGATTAATGTGAATTATTAATATATATACGAAATGATTATTTAAACAACATGCATGATATAATCAATTAATTATATACTATTCAAGCGTGCAATATGGAACGTTACATACCAAAAAAATGTGTTAGTCCTGGGGCATCATGAATTGTCCATAAACGTATTCCATGACATTGAAATCTCTTCTGCCCAATTGGTTTACAAAGGTCATACATAGTGATTCCCTCCCATAACTTTAGTAGCTCGTTGATAAGAGGCTCGATATACACATTCATATATTTAACTTGGTACTTAACTAATTGTTTGAAATTACACGATATTACTATCATGGTATGTATATATACGTAAATAAATAAAAAATGTTATGCAAAAAAGAGAAAAATGAAAAATTTAAATTCGAAAAATTAATGTAAACAATTACCTGGAATAATCATTGTCAACATTATGTGCTCCCTCTTTATTGACATCCAAGGAGGAATATTATTTTTGATAACAAAAATAGGCCACACTGAATAAACAGACCGAAGCTCTCCAAATGGATTAACACCCTCAGTTGCCAATGAAATCCTAACATTACGAGGTTCATCTGTAAATTCTGGCCATTTTGCAACAATTTCCTTAAATGCATAACCATATACAAGCATTTGAAGAATGCCATCTTCAATTTTCTTTCATGCATGGTAATCCATAAACTGTGTTATGCTTCGGTACCTGAATAGTCGCTGGAAATGTGGAATTATGGGAATATGACAGAGAACCTTTCGAGGGACCATTTTTGTTACTTGGTCGGTTCGATATCTACTGATACCACATACCGAACATTTTGTTTTCGACGCATGTTGTCCATAATATATAATATGATCATCAGTACATGCATCTATACTTTGATACTCCATTCCAATGTCTTTCATAATGGCATTCAAATCTCGATATGTGCGAGATAAAATATTTGACGAGGGTAACAAAAATTCACCTACCAATCTAAAACATACAAAATAAATAGTTAATGTAAAGAATAGGGATAGTAAATATTGCATTTTTATTTTACACATTAATTAACACTAAAAAAATTGGGAATAGTCAACCTTTATGTAGATGTAAAGTAACATATTACATACCTTAGGATATGTGTCATACAAGTGTTAGACAAATGATTCCTAACTTTCAAATTCACCAGCAGCAATGTAGTGGAGAGAAGATTTTCTCTTGACGCTTTATAAAGTCGTTTATTTGCCTTTTCAATCAAAGGTTCATCATAAATACCATCACTATTGTCCCCATGATCCTCATCTGGATGACCGAATAAGTCTTGAATCATTTGATTTGTCTCATCATCTTGAACTATGTTATTATTGTCATCTACTTCCATGGGATCATTAACTTTATCTTCATTATCTGCTTCAAGTTCTTCATCTTGTACTACAACATCATTTCTGCTACTACTTGGTGCTTTCTGCATAAAGTTAGGGGGCAAATCTAACTTTATAATTACAAACAATCATGAAAAATTAGTGCATGTATAAAACATTATAAAAAATTGAGAATACAATAAATATTAAAACAGATAATGAATGTATATACCATTGGACGATATTCATTTGATCCCCCATCCATGTGCCCATATTTTCTACAATGTTTTGTAGCTATTTCTATTAAAACTGTTTCGGGACATCTAGTACAAAATTTTTTGCAAGGGCAATAACATTTACTGTCACCCTTTTCACCCTCTTTAATTATTTTCCCATCTCTGATGTTTTCTAACATTCTTCCCCACAGACTTATACTGAAACAAATACATGTTTTTTGTTCACCGAGAAGACCCGCAAACCCTTTTTGAAGCGTCATTATTATAGAAAACTTGTTGCAACATCCGTCAAATGAAACATATTTATAGATTTTATAATGTCGCAATTCCGACGGTAAAAAAACCTAAGTGACCGTTAGTATTTTGACTTGGTCAACATACTAAGGTGACCGTTGGAGGGGGAAAACCTAGTTTCCAAAACGTTGCAATTGCGACAACAATCTTCACAAACGTGGCGAGAGAGATGTTTATGTCACAAATGTGGCAAGAGAGACAACTAGGTGGAAAACATGGCAAGAGCCACATTAACGTGGCAAGAGAGACGCTAATGTGGCAAGAGAGATGTCAATGTGTCAATACCGACATTATTAGGCAATATGATTTTTTTTTTTTAATTTTCTTTATTTTGCGACAATATGGACAATTTTGTCCATAACGCCACAAATAGAACGTCATAATTTTTACAATATGTACTAGTGTGGGTTAATTACATTTTTTAAGTTTTATGCGATGTTTTTATACCCTATGTTACATGTTGTTTAATTATTATGTGAAACCTGAAAATAGTCACCACTATACTAGAGTACGTGGTAAACTAAAAATTTCATTTACAAACACATAATTTCATTTACCTTCATTAATTTTGGTTTTTGTAGTTTCTATGCATGAATCTTACTAGGTTTCTTTCGATTATTTTCTATTTTATAGATTGGGTATTGGGGAATTGAGAGTTATGTGAGCTGGAGGGGAGGATCCATATGAGCTTCCACCTTCACGTGGTTGACCTTGTTCAATAGAGGACAAATTATTCTTGAAACCAAGAGAATCTCATTCATTTTTATACCATCATAATCGTAGATGTCATCATTGTTGTCATAGTATTGCATCAACAAAATTTCGATGAATGTGTTTGTCATTTCTATAGAATCTTCATTGAAACTGTTTGAAAACATGGGACTTTGGCCCATGAGTTATGTGGCAAGAAGAATGTATGTTTCCAAACTCAAATATGACTCACACACCCACTCTATATATCCAATCCCAGCCTCGTTTTGTTTGAACTTTATCAGATTAATTTCATGCATGGAACTCCGAGCAATACATCCATAATCATGGTTGTGCTCTTTATTTCCATCACCAATGTTGTACAAAATCAATAGCATACCAATTAGGCACATGCGTTTAGTGGAAAGAGTAAGGATCTTGAGGGAATTTCATATTTAAATTTGACTCACACACCCACGTGTTTCCATCATCGATTCATCATGTAAACCATAGACCCTATTTTTCTTTTCAAGTACACAAATTGGCTGACACAAGTTTTAATTTTTCATCATCCTTTCTTCATTTTTCTTTCAGGTTCTACATTGTATATACAATGTATGTGTGTCATAGTTGTGATAAAAAATCCCTCTTTTTCATTCATTGTTTAATAAACACCATAAAAATATTCCCTTTCAGTACTAGATGCGGGAACGTGTGTATTGTCGAACGAATTTTAAAAGGAACAACGAAAAGACATTGTACTAGGAATAGACATGGGCAACAATGACCTGTGAATGGGGCCAACATTGATTTTTTTTCAAATTGTTTCTATATGTACTGAAATTTGACATGGATAGACTAATCACATGCCTTAACAATATGGGAGGGTTTCTTGAATCAAATTTGATTCACACACCCACTTGTTTCCATCATTAATTCATCATGTAAACCATAAACCCTATTTTTGTTTCAAAGTACACAAATTGGTTGACACAAGTTTTAATTTTGCATCAACCTTTCTTCATTTGTGTTTCAGGTTCTACATTGTATATACAATGTATGTGTGTCATATTTGTGATGAAAAATCCCTCTTTTTTGTTCATTGTTTAATCAACACCACAAAAATATGCCTTTGCAGTACTAGATGCGGGAACATGTGTACAGTCGAACGAATTTTAAAAGGAACAACGAAAATACATTGTACTAGGAGTAGACATGGGAAACAATGACCTGTGAATGGGGCCAACGTTGAAATTTTTTCAAACTCTTTCTATATGCACTGAAATTTGACAAGGATACACTATTTTCATGCCTTAACGATATGGGAGGGTTTATGGACTCAAATGTGACTCACACACCCACTTGTTTCCATCATCAATTCATCATGTAAACCATAAACCTATTTTTCTTTCAAAGTACACAAATTGGTTGATACAAGTATTATGTTGGCATCAACCATTCTTCATTTTTCTTTCAGGTTCTACATTGTATATACAATGTATGTGTGTCATAGATGTGATGAAAAATCCCTCTTTTTTGTTCATTTTTTAATCAAAACCATAAAAATACTCCCTTGCAGTACTAGATGTGGGAACGTGTGTACTATCAAATGAATTTTAAAAGGAACAATGAAAAGACATTGTACTAGGACTAGACATGGGCAAAAATGACCTGTGAATGGGGCCAATGTTGAAATTTTTTCAAATTGTTTCTATATGCACTGAAATTTGACATGTATAGACTATTTTCATGCCTTAATGATATGGGAGGGTTTCTGGACTCAAATTTGACTCACACACCCACTTTTTTCCATCATCAATTCATCATGTAAACCATAAACCCTATTTTTCTTTCAAAGTACACAAATTGGTTGACACAAGTTTTAAGTTTGCATCAACCTTTCTTCATTTTTATTTTAGGTTCTACATTGTATATACTGTAATGTATGTGTGTCATAGTTTTGATGAAAAATCCATCTTTTTTGTTCATTGTTTAATCAACACCATAAAAATATGTCCTTGCAGTACTAGATGCGGGAACATGTGTGGTATCGAACAAATTTTAAAAAGAACAACAAAATGACATTGTACTAGGACTAGTCATGGGCAACAATGACCTGTGAATGGGGCCAACATTGAAATTTTTTGAAACTATTTCTATATGCATTGGAATTTGACATGGATCGACTATTTGCATGCATTAACAATATGGGAGGGTTTTTGGACTCAAATTTGACTCACACACCCATTTGTTTCCATCATCAATTCATCACGTAAACCATAAACCCTATTTTTCTTTCAAAGTACACAAATTGGTTGACACAAGTTTTAAGTTTGCATCAACCTTTCTTCATTTTTATTTCAGGTTCTACATTGTATATACAATGTATGTGTGTCATAGTTTTGATGAAAAATACCTCTTTTTTTATTCATTGTTTAATTGACACCATAAAAATATGTCCTTGCAGTACGAGATGTGGGAATGTGTGTACTGTCGAACAAATATATTGCCTCTTGGATTGGGATTATAGTTACATTGTCCAATATATCCTGACATATATATCAAGGATATCCAACATGTTATTTTCTTGCGTCGTGATCTGTAGATGATTGTCATTGAAAGAAATCCATAAAGATGATATAAAGTATTGGAATAGAGAATTTCCTTGGTTAATGTGTGAAATGAAAAAGTATATACCTCCAAAAGTTTTCAATGAACAAGAACACTACCTCATACACCAAGTTGAGGAGATTGAAATGTGTGGACCCATACACAGAAGGTCAATGTGGATGGTTGAGAGGAACTTGAAATCATTGAAGGCTTTGGTTAGACAAAGCGAATGTCCTGAGGGTTCTATGGTGGAGGGATATATGGCATATCAATCCATGGTGTATATTAGTCAGTATCTTCCTAATTTAGTAGAGACAAATATGCATGTAGTGGATCGCATTTAGGATGTGAAATCCATCAAAAACTTTGAAGGGGAGAACCTGTTGGGAAAAGGTATAATGAAGAAAGTGAGAGGTAATTAAATTGTGGAGGTAATATTGGTAAATTATGATTTTTTGATTGAGTTTCTCAAGATTGGGATGCACTACATTTATAAATTGCAAACAATCTTGACTGGATTAAGGTATGGATTAAAATATGTAAACAACATCATGATGGTATGTTATCATGGCAACAACTGCATGAATTGGTTAGAGAAGCTCATCATAATGGATACGACAATGTTATGCAAAGGGAAATTGATTTAGCATATATGGTTTGAAAGTTGAACATGAAAGAAAATTCACCCATTTTATTAAGTTATTTTATATTATATTAATGTGAATGCAGGTGTGTTTTTTTCAGATAATTTCCAAGTTATATAAATATATTTTTTAATTGACAATGTATTTTTTACATGTCTAGCATATTGCAGTTAAAACACCACAAGTCTATGTGGTGCAATGGCCATAAATTTCGCATCAAACAGTTGGATGAAACTAAGAAAACTTCTAATAGTGGGATAACTACAGTATTCCAGGTCACTAATGTTTCCTTTGGGAGTGACAGACATCCCCGAGAATATGAAAATAGATATTATGGGTATTTGGATGATATACTTGAGTGTGAATTTAATTCCTTCAAATTAGTTTTGTTTGAAGTCAAATGGTATAGGTTATGAATGCATGAACACCATGAGGAAATAACTGTTATTCAACATGCCAATAGATTTCCAATAATTAAAACAACGGTGTTTGAAAGAGGACATGATCACTATGTTTTTCCTAGCCAATGTGAAGAGGTCTTTTACTCAAAGGTTCCATGTGAGATGGATTGGTTATTTGTTGTTAGATATGATCCAAGAGGAAGGCCAGTAAAGTATACTATAGAGGAAGAAGATGATGCACTAGAGACAGAGTAGGAATATGGGTCGAAAGACGAAGAAGACAAAGAAGATGCAGTTCTTGATGATGATGTCGATGAAGATATGCTCGAAAATGACATTGAGGACGATCATGATATCGTCAATCATTTCAATACCATTTCTTAACCGAATGATGATAAATATGTCGAGTTGGATGAATAAGAAGATAAAAAATAAGGATGATTACTTATGTGGGTTATTTACATGTTTTTAAGTTTTATGCCATTTTTTTATATCCTATGTGACATGTTGTTTATTATGTCAAAACTGAAAATAGTTCCCATAGCATACGTGCTAAAGTAAAATTATCATTTATGAACACATAATTTATTTTGGTGGCAAGAAGAAGGTGCTAGATGAGATTTTGTACTTATAATTATATTCTTTATGGAGAAAACAAATACTTAGATGAGAGAAAAAAACAAAGACAAGAAACAACTGATAAAGCTTGTGCAATTTATCCATTACTCTTTTATCAACATTACTGCATACCCTTGTAGTACTAGATGGAGGAACATGTGTCTCAAAGGAATTTTAAAAGAAACAACTAAAATACATTGCACTGGGACTGGGCATGGACAAGAGTGACTTGTGAATGGGGCCAATGTTGAATTTTTTTCAAATTGTTTCTGTATGCATTGAAATTTGACATGGATATATTGTTTGCATTCCTCGACGATATGGGAGGGTTTCCAGAATCAAATGTGACTCACACACCCACTCTATATTTTTTTTCTCGTCCTCGTTTCATTTGAACTTTCTCAGATTAATATCATGCATAGAACTCCCAACATACCCATCATCATGGTTGTGCTCTTTATATTCATCTCCTATGTCATTCAAAATAAACATCATCCCAATTAGTCCCATGCATTTTGTGGAAAGAATAAGGATCTAGATGTTATTATGTACTTTAATAGTGATTTCGTACTTATAATTATATACTTTATGGAGAAAAAAGTACTTAGATGAGAGCAAAAAAAAAAGACAAGAAATAATTGATGAATCTTGTGCAATTTATCAAGTACTTTTTTATCGACTTTATTGCATTCCCTTGCAGTGCTAGATGCAGGAACGTGTGTCTCAAATGAATTTTAAAAGAAACAACTAAAAGACATTGTACTAGGACTGGACATGAGCAACAGTGACCTGTGAATGGGGCCAATGTTGAAAAATTTTCAAACTATTTTTGTATGCACTGAAATTTGACATGAATAAACATTTCACATGCCTTGACGATATAGGAGGGTTTCCAAACTCAAATATTACTCACACACCCACTCTATATATCTGATCTTTTCCTCGTTTCGTTTGAAATTTCTTGGATTAATGCCATGCATGGAACTCCCAACATACCCATCATCATGGTCGTGCTCTTTATATTCATCACCTATGTCATTCAAAACCAGCATCATGCCAATTAGGCCCATGATTTTAGTGGCAAGAAGAAGGCACTAAATGAGATTTTGTATTTAAATAATGATTTCGTACTTATAATTATATTCTTTATATATGGAGAAAAAAAACACTTAGATGAGAGCAAAAAGACAAGAAATAACTGATGAAACTTGTGCAATTTATCAAGTACTCGTTTATAGATGTTATTGCATTCCCTTGCAGTACTAGATCAAGGAATGTGCGTCTCGAATGAATTTTAAAAGAAACAACTAAAATACATTATACATCCCCTAAAATCCATAATCTCACTTCAAGAATTTAAACCTATATCCAAAAATCTATAATGCATTATTTGTAACCTCTATAATTCCTACAACCCCTAAATTCCCTTACAAAATATAAAATTTAACATGTGCTACTCCTAGCAATCCCTACAACCCTTAACTCCTTACCTTAAAACCCCTATAAAACCCATAACCTCTATGAACCATATCCATTGAACTCTATAATTTTAAACACAACCCCTATAAACACTATTATTCTAATCCCTAACCTATAAAACCATTAACTCCTAGCCTCTATAAACATTAGTATTCTAGTTTCTAACCACTAAAATTCTAAATTGTGATGAACTCTAAACTGCTATGAACCATAACCCTATGACTTGCCATCCCTAACATATAGTACCCTTGACTTATACAATCTCTAATCCATGTAAATCCTATAATCCTAAATTCATGTACATGTACTCTCTATAATTCATATATCTCTATCCCTATAACTTCTTATCAACATCGTCCTTTAATTACTATCACAACTAACCCTTAATTCTTATAATTTCTAAACCCTTGGTTGTAATAACCCTTAACATAAAAATATATACAATGCAAAATTTGTAACCCAATAATGCCTACAACCCATAAACCCCCCTAAGGAATATAACATTTAACATGTGTAATTCCTAACCATTATAGCCACTTACCCTAAAAACACTAATAAATACAATTCCCTAGCCATATATCCCTTAGAAAATATAACCTATAACCTATAACATTGAACCCTTGACCCTCATAACCCCTTACACCTAACCCTTATAACCTTTAACAAATAACCCATCTAAATATTATGTTATAACTCCTAATACATTAAAAATTTAACTTGTATCACTCCTAACCTATAACACTTATATAAATCCCTTATGACCCCTAACCATCATCCCTTATAACCTATAAACCATCTAAGCCTTAAACTCAATGATAATCCCTAACCCATATAACCCATATAACCCATATAATTCCTAAACCCCAACCTACATAGCTCTTACAATTCGTATGTTCAACATAAACCTTACAACCACTAACACCTAACTCATATAAACCTTAAGGCTATATCTCTTTTAAACTAATCCGTGTGAAATCTTAACCCTATATCCTTATATCTCTATATACTTTACCCGTGATTATTCCCTCCGGTCTTCATCTTGTGAAAAGAAAAACATCTAATCTATAACATATAACTCCTAACCTATGACACTTATCTACATCCCTTATGACCCCTAACCATAATCTATTATAAACCATAAACCATGTAACCCTTAACCTAAAAAATAATGATAATCCTTAACCCATGTGACCCATAGGCCCCAATCTACATAACTCGTATAATTGGTATGTTCATCATAAAACTTATAACTAGTAAGATATAACTCCTATAATCCTTAATGTTATATCCATTTTCAACTCACCCATATGAAACCTTAAACCTATATCCCCTTATAACCCATAACCCCTAAAATCAATAACTATCCCACTTTAAGAATTTAACCCTATATCCAAAAATCTATAATGCATAATTTTTAACCCCAATAATACCTATAACCACTAAACCCCCTTTAGGAATATAGAATTTAACCTATATAACTCCTAACCATTATAGTCACTTACCCCAAGACCACTAATCACTAAAATTCTCATAAATATGGATTCACAAAAATAATCTCAATGAAATGTACAGGAATATAATATAAATGATTAATTATAAATGGCCCACTATATAATATATAATTATTTATTAAATATGTGTTATACATAATATATAATTTATATTAATTATATTTATATTTAAAATTTATATATAATTTATATTTTTATATATTTATATTATATTTTGTTATAATTAATATAATATATATTATATTGTGTAATATGAAATAACAAAATATAACAAAACTTGAACGAAACCAAACCTAAGAGGTCATGGCCGAGTGGAGACATTTGAGCTCCTGATAGTGACAAAGAGAGCACTGACCCCGACAACAAGAGAGAACCCAATAATCCTGACCTCGACGGTGGATTGACATGCGCATGGAGAGACATTCCAACTCCTGATAGCAATAGAGGAGGCCTTAGACCACTAACACACAACATAAGAGATAGAGGAGGCCCTAACTAGCTCACAGTGTGAGTGACAGAGGATACACTAGCTAGTATACAATGCGAGCGACATAGGATACCCTAGTTAGCCTACAGTGTGAGCGAAAGAGGAGACCCTAGTGACAACAGACACAAGCAATGTCACCAAAATCGGTAATTTTTCCTTTTACTATGGATGCTGAAGTGAATGAATTGTTTGGTTCATTACAAAGTTGCTCTGAGTTTGGTTACAATGGTTGATGCTAGAAATTTTAACCTTGATGAAGCATTGATCTCCCGTCTTCTTTTCTGAAATCGCTTTCCAACATCACCCCTTGACACATACTAATATTGATGGTTAGAGGTTTAATATTTTGGTGTATCAAAGCAATTTTGGCATGGTGGAACTCAACCCTCTGGACGCGTTTTATGCTTGGATACCAAGACACATAACAATGAAACACACTTCCTAAATTTGGGTTATGATATTTGCAAGTCTGAGTTGGTATTTTAGATTGTATCCAAGCTGTCTGAATAAATGTCTCAATGAAAATTCCTAGATTCACACAAAATCCTTAGGAATATTTGTTTTCAAGATGGTTTATATTCACATTAGCAAGTGGTGTACGCTTGGAAATACACATTCTCGGTTATGAAAATAAATTTAGAGATTTGTTTTTAAATTTTATATTTGTTTCTAGCGTTAAGTTGATTATATAAGGTTGCATCTAAACTATTTGATGAAACGGGTGAATGAAATTGTCTACATGAATGAGAAAAATCTTATCATTGGTTTGTTTGTATGACTGTGTTAAGGCTTAGACCATGATCTACAACCCTTATCCATTACCATCCTTTGGTGTATGCTTGGTATGTTGATACATGTTCAAGTAAGGGCACACACTAACTAAATTTGTAACACAAAACACTTACAATTTGTACCAAGCAACCAACATGTTGGAGGTACCTATTTTACTAATTCATTTGTTGCATATCGAATGTTCTGTCTTGTTGGAGTTTATTCTAGCCTCATGCCCTACTGGCTTACCTCTTTTTCTAGCTAGAAGGAAAGCTAAAAAATTTCAAATAGATACAACATTGAAAAGGTGAGGCAAACCAATAATAAAACAAGACATGTCTGGACCAGCCTAGGCCAAAGTAAACAAACCCAATGGATGTTGAATGTGCCTAAAGAGTGAACATAATAAGGAAAATAGGTCACTTCATGCTATACTATAGATCAATATTTGTGGTTTTTACATATTGTATATACTATAGATCAATCTTTGTGGTCCACCATTATGTTTCAATCCTTTGTGGGATTATTCTATATTATTGTATAGAGTAGTATATTTATTGTATTTTTCCTTCTCAAGTTTTATATAAATGGAAATTGATCACCTTTAGGAGCTCTAGAAAGGAACACTTGAAATGAAACCTCGTCCCTTTCTCTGTGTTCATTCCCTCCCTCTTTTCCTCCCTATATTATTGACATCCTCACTTCAAGACACCTTTGGTTTTACCTTGTTATTTCTACCTCACCTTGATTATTTTGATGTCCTTATGGTCTTCATATTTTATTTTCGCATGGCCCTCATATCCTTTCCATTTAGTTATTAATTTTTAGTTCTTAATTCTTATTTCTTTCTATATTTAGTCACCTATCATTCCTTTGTTGGATACTCCATTATTACCACCTTGCATCCCACTCTTAGCAAGTGGATCCATTTCCCTCACTAGTTCCTCCATCATTTCTACTATTGCATCTGATACATAGAATGTTAGTACCTGACCATATATAATCCATCTTAGTACATCTTGCATCTGAAAATATATAATCCATCTTAGTACATCTTGCATCCGAAAATATATAATCCCAAAACAAGATTCTACCTCTCGACATGGCACTTCCCTAATACAAGATATTTCATATAAACAAGACACTCCTATGAAACAAAATTTATGTTCTCAACTTAACACTTTTCCTTCTCGACCCAAATCTAAGTCTAAATTAGATACATTTGGAGTATTTCCCTAACCCGGTAGTGGGGTGATGTGCCTCTTGATCCCATCAAGACTTCATCCTATTTCATAGGTAGTATTAACATGGCCTCTAAAAACTTATATAATGAATCCTTTCTAGCACACTTTGACTACAATGGGTGGTATCCATTTAGTTACCAATATTACATCAATGCCTCATCCTCCTCACACAATCCCTCAATGACCAAGTGACATTATTCCTTGTAATTTTCCTATGTTGGAACCTCTTCCTTTACAATAGATCCTTCCTCCTTTATCCATGGAATCTACCCCTTCTTTCTCTTTTTCATCCAAGATCCCTTAGGCTGGAATTCATATCCTTATTTGTAGGGAACTCCATCTTACTACATGTCCATTTGATGGTTCTTTCTAGGTAGTCTTACCCATCTCTTTTTCCTCCATTATCACCTTGATATTCTTAGGGTAACACCTACTCTCATTTTTTTCTTCCCCCCTTCCATTTGTCTCGTCCCCTAATCATAGCTATCATACCTTTATTATTCATGTCTCTTCTTTACCTTATCCTTAAGATTCCTAGGGAAAGGTTTTCCTCTCTTCCTTGTCTTATCTTTTCTCTTATTGCCACTTATTTCCTCGATCTGTTCATCTTTGATTGTCTCCCTTTAGTTCATTTTCTTGACTAGGGTTGAATTCAAGACGACATTCCTTAGTTGAGACTAGTCACCACTCCCTTGCTATCTTCCCTAAGAGGTTATCTTTGGCGGTTTCATCCTATATCCTATAGCTATAAGGTCACCTTCATTTCCATGAAATTTCCTTCCTCTCAACGCTATCCTCCTACCTTCGATGGTGCTTAATTAAAGTTGTTTCCTTATGTTCCTTTTCCATCCCCGTGCTAACATATCCACCTCATGCCTTCAATGGTGCCTTTCTAGAATAAATGGCACATGCCCTCACTAATGTCACCTTACAATTAATATTAGTGCCTTCAATGGTTCAACCTTTCCAAAATATTGATAATATCACCTCACCATCATCAATGCCTTTGATGGTTCCTATTAACATCATCATGTCATGTCTTCATTCATGTCACCTCATGATAATTCCACCTCTAATGCCCTCACTAGTTGTAGGCTAGCATTTCCAAATTTCACCCTCCCTCATAATAGTTGTTTCCTCTCACCTCTCTTTCCTTCACTGGTTCAACCCTAGTGTGGTATCCTCTCACCTCTTGTCTCCTCTCTCTTTCAAATTTTCTTGAATGTTGTGCTCTCATAGTAATTGTTGTCACTATCCCTTCCCTACTTAAGGAAATTTGTTAACCTTTTTTTTGTAGGAACATAGATTTCTTGGGTACTAAGATCACCATGTTTAAACCTCTTATGTCTTGGCAAGGTTAACAATTTCCAGAGAACATAAAAATTTGAAATCCTTATGTGGCATTCCTCTTATGAAACAAGGATTTGTATCATTTTTTCTTTATTACATTGTTCTATCAGTGTTTGATGCGAACACATTTATTCACAACATGTGGGTTCATATTTAAAAAAAACCCTTTATGAATGAACGTGATAAGATATTGGTCAACAAGGTGAAGCCCCTGTGATCCTTATGAGTATTTAAGATGTGTATGGTGGTCTCTATAATCATAAAAGTTTACTATGTTAGAAATGATGGCATTTGATTCAATGTTGTATAGGTGTACTAAGTGAACTATGACACGTGCATGATATATTTAAAATTTGGGTAATTTTTCTTACATTTATCTGGATAATTATCTCTTTTTGTCATTAGAAGTGCACACATAGTAATCTATCAAGAAATTATTTATTTTCTTAAAACCTCTTGCTCCTTCCCATAGCTAGTTTTCATTGAAGCTGAAATTCTTGCATTTCATTTTCCTCTTGCATGGTTTAAAGAGTCGAGTCGAAACACCATCAATTTCACGACCAGTCCTTTGAGTAACAACAACCCAAAATCAATTGCTAATTAAAATTTATCTAGAAAATTTTCTAGGGCTCTTCGAACCCATCTTAGCTTAGGTGTAGAGCATTGGAATAGGATTGTGAGAACAACTTTCCAAAGCTGGTAAACAAACATAAATCTTTGAGTTGGGGAGTGAAATCCAGTTGTTATATCATTGACTTTAGGAATAACTTCTAACAAAAGGGTCAAGCACGAGGTCACATTGGGGCCAACAAAGTAATCAACCCTTCTTTGTTGGCCATGGTGTCGACTGTTGACTATCCCCCCTCTGCTTTGGTATAGTAGGTGGTACCATAGAGGTCATAATATTTTAGAATTCATATCCTGCACTTCTTTTATCCTTTGTCTTATGGTTTTCATTTTCTCTTCCATTTCTTGGATCGCTTCGGGTCCCACCAGGACCCTATCCTCAAGCCGATCCCAACTCAAGGGTGTCCGACATGGTCGCCCATAAAGAAACTCAAAAGGCGCCATCTTTATGGTGCTTTGATAACTGTTGTTGTAAGCGAACTCTACTAGAGGCAAGAATTCCTCCCAATGCTTTTGTTGGTCCATCACATACATGCGCAACATGTCTTCCAAGGTTTGGTTCGTTCGTTCGGTCTATCTGTCAGTCTCTGGGTGATACGTAGTACTAAAGTTAAGTTGAGTTTCCAAGGCCTCTTGGAAACTCGTCCAGTAAACACCGATCCTTGATCAGATATAATCTTCTTAGGCACGCCGTGCAGCCTCACAATCTCACTGATGAAAACTCTCGCTATGTCAGGTGCCTGATACGTCGTACACACAGGAATAAAGTGAGCACTCTTCGTCAAGGTGTCTACTACCAAAAAAATCGAGTCGTGTCTCCTTGTCGTCAATGGCAATCCAACAATCAAATCCATCAAAATAACTTCCCATTTCGATTCTGGAATGGCATGTGGTTGAAGTAATCCTGTCGGGTGTCTATGTTCAGCCTTTACCTGCTGACACTCTAGACATCTAGCCACAAAGTTGACTATGTCGGCCTTCATTCCTTTCCAAAAGAATAATGGTTTAAGGTCTGCCCTCATCTTCGTAACCCCCAGGTGAGCCATGTAAACTTCTCTATGAGCCTCGCTCAGGATCAACATCCTCAACTCGTCGTTTGGCAGTACATAAATCCGACCTCTAAACCTCAATAACCCATCGCTATCAAAGGAAAATCCCTCATATCGTGGTACCATCATTGTGTTTTGTCCGATAAAATCCTCGACTTCCTGGTACCAGTCATCGTCACGCTGTAAAGTGAGAATCTTCTCACGTAGATTTGTTTGAAGAGGCAACACCGAAAAGATGCGTGGCCTTCGACTCAAAGCATCCTCCACTCTGTTCATTGTTCCCTTTATGTAGGTAATCTCAAAGTCGTACTCTCTAAGCAATTCCGACCAACGCCGTTGTCGCGCGTTGAGGTCGCTTTGCGTGAAAATGTGTTGCATCCCATAACGATCAGTCCTTAATTCAAATTTTCATCCAACAAGGTAGTGTCTCCAAACCTTCAAGGCGTATACGATGGCTAATAACTCCAAATCGTGCGTCGCGTAGTTCTCCTCATGCCTTCTTAGCTTCCTCGAAATGTAAGTAATCACTCGTCCGTCTTGCATCAAGACTCCGCCTAAACCTTCCTTGGATGCGTCAGTGCATACCAAGAAGTCTGCGTCCATGTCAGGGACCTTTAGTATCGGTGTTGTCGTCAAAAACTCCTTAAGCCTCTGAAATGCTTCCGCGCATTTCTCGGTCCAGACAAACTTCTTGTTTTTCTTCTGCAATTCCGTGATCGGATTTGCTATCTTTGAAAATCCCTCGACAAACCGTCGATAGTATCCTTCTAAACCCATAAAACTACACACTTCTGTGAAATTCGTCGGTGCAGGCCATTCCATAATAGCCTCAACCTTGGCTGGATCCACAGTGCTGTGGTCCTCGATAAGGTGTTCGCTGCTGAGGCGGCGGTCGTCGGGGTGTAGCAACAGTGGGTCCCCTCCGGGAGCCACGATATCCTGGTGTATGTCTCGCTGGTGTCTGATGCTACGGTGTACCAGATGAACCCTGCCCGGCTGGTCTCGCTAGAGTCCTGGTATGACCCCCACTGATAAGCTCCTCCTCTGCCATGAGGGCCTTTTGGACAGCGTCGTGCAAGGTTTGAGGCATCAAGATCCTAACCTTTGCACGCAGGCTGTCATTAAGGCCAAACATGAACCTATTGACTTTGAGCTTCTCAGTGTTAAGGTGCGGAGCATACCGGAGAAACTCCATAAAACGTGCCTCGTACTCGGGCACCGTACGACCTCCTTGTCGTAACGCGTTGAACTAATTGAGCTGGCGCTCAATGAATTCCTCTGAAAGGTACCTCTCTCGGAACCGTTCCTCAAACAGTTCCCATGACACGTCTTCAATGGCCATGTTCAACTGCGGCAAGAGCGTCTTCCACCATAGAAGAGCGCTCCCCTTCAGTTGAAAGACCGCCATGCAGACCTTCATGTTGGAGGTATAATCACAAAGTGCGAAGCACATTGCCATATTCTCCAACCATGCCTTGGCGGTTGCACCGTCCGGGGCACCAAAGAACTCAGGAAATTTTACCTTCTCGAGTTCATGGTGAATGCTACCTGTAACGGCCGGTGCGTGTAGCGAAACCTCAGGGGGTGTCGTCACACTCGCCTCATCTCAGTCCAATCTGTTGATCAGTGCCTCGGAAATGCACTGAAAAGATCTCATCATCTCAACAACATCGCCAATTGCTATCTTCTCCTGTCCGAGAACCTGCTCGCCTCCCTGGGGGTTAGACCCCTCAGGCATGGATGCTACTAGAGGCGTAACGCCTCCTCCCCTAGCACCCCGTCGTCTGCCTCCGTGGCATCCTCTAACCATGATTACCTGCATGCACACAATCAACTCGATCAACAACAGTATAATCAATCTAATCATGTCAACGAAAGTCGTATCGAATCCCAAGTCGCGGGTCGAACCGACTCTGATACCATATGTAATGACCCTCCTCGTTACGACAACAACTCTGATAACAGGCGCAATTTTTTTTTTGTTTAAGGTGTGTGCGCACATGTAGAAGTAACAGACACACTTGACTCTACATCGCCACTCGACAACCAACAAGACGCAACCACGATGTTCATCACAAGAAGACTGAAGGAACACAACGAGTAATTGCAAGCAATAACGACCATAGACACAAGGTGCACAATGCAAACATTTAACAACATACTGGGTTATGCACAGTATGAACACAGAGGGAAGGATCCATAGTAGTAGATATTACTATTTCTGTACAGGAAAGCAGGGCGTTTAATCTTAGTTCGCTGCTCCAGAGAGAGAGAAGGTCAGATAAGCTCCTGGTCGACTACTCAGGCAGAAACTAGTAATCTCCGTCAGGTGTGTCGCAAGAGTGGAAACCCTACCTTTAAAGGGCCCGGGACTATTGATACGACACATGATTCTTTACACAAATAATCACACACATACTTACATACTAGGCTACAATGAGGTATCTACATCCCACCCGACAAAACTGACCAAGCAATAAGATGATTACGACCTCGTACAACATAAATTATATGAACAACAAAACGTCCTCCAGGAAGGCGCAAGAAAGAAGGACTCCGACATTGACCCTCCATGATTAAGACTCACTGACAAAATTACAGACCAATTGCTCCAATTAAAATTTATTAATCGACGATTTATCCAACCTTAAATAATGTAATTCGGTTATTCACAACCCCATTTACTGAATCATACTAGCTTATTTAACATAGTTCAAGACCAGGCATGGTACTGTTACTAATGATAATTAAACTCAACTCGTTACCCCACCCATAACCACATTACGTTTACAGTAACTAAATAGAATGACGACCACCTAGCAACTTCCCATTTTCTATAACCATTACTTAACATTTCCATAAAACCATTAACGTAGAATTTAACCTTACCATAACCTTAGCATTAACTTTAATCAGTACATTACCTAAATCACCATGAACATCATTAGTATCAATACCACCTTCCTTACATAATTAGTTTAATTACACCCAAAATGTCAATATTCATTTATCACACTCACAAATGAGATAACAATGGCCTTATATATCATGGTTTCATTGCAAATTAAATAATGAGGACTTCCCCCTTTTAGTTACTAATATCCACGGATCTCCCAACTTGAACATAAATACCATGCAATTGCCTTTCTATTAGAATAGCATTAAACATAACTGATTATTACTTTCCATTATGCCACATAAAAAAAAATCATAAAGAAATCATTTAATGCAAATCATTTACTTTCCCTAAAATGATTACTTTCCATTATAACACAAAATCATTTGCTTTAATGAAAATCATTACTTTCCATAAATCATTACGTTCCATTTAATGCTTTTATATGAGTTATATCACTACTTTACCCTCCTCAATATAGGAAAAAATATTTACCCTTACATATTCAGAAATAATAATTACCATGACCGTACCCTTCCATTGACAAGGGAAATTACTGTTACAACGCATTTAAGATAGGATAAAAACAATCAAATTTAAAATAAGTATAAAAACAATCAAATTATGACAGGATAAAAGCATTTATTAATCATGGACCAATCAATATTACGTATTAAATTTAAGATAGGATAAAACAATTGAAAAACATTTTTAGTAACACATTTATAATAACCTAATTTTTGTTTTCAACAATTTCTTAATAACTTAGGATCTATATCATATTTACAGTCAATATGTAAGTCGCCCACGCAGAGGTAAATGAAGTTACAGAGGTTGAGGTTGACGACAATTTGCGAAAACGTTCCTGGCAATGTAAAATCACCCCCACAGAAATAAATACGCCCACCCAGAGGTAAATACACCCACGGCAAAGCAAAACGTCCATAGGAAAATGAAAAAACATTCCTGGCAATGTAAAATCGCCCCCACGGAAATAAATACACCCATACAGAGGCAAATACACCCATGGCAAAGAAAAACGTCCATAGCAAATTGCAAAAACATTCCTGGCAATGTAAAATTGCCCCCACAGAAATAAATACGCCCATACAGAGGTAGATACACCCACGGCAAAGCAAAACGTCCATAGCAAATTGAAAAAACATTCCTGGCAATGTAAAATCGCCCCCACAGAAATAAATACGCCCATACAGAGGTAGATACACCCACGGCAAAGCAAAACGTCCATAGCAAATTGCAAAAACATTCCTGGCAATGTAAAATCGCCCCCACAGAAATAAATACGCCCATACAGAGGTAGATACACCCACGACAAAGCAAAACATCCATAACAAATTGCAAAAACATTCCTGGCAATGTAAAATCACCCCCACAGAAATAAATACACCCACCCAGAGGTAAATACACCCACGACAAGGTAAAAACGCCCAGGAAAATGTAAAAACGCCCCGACAATAAAAAAAAACGCCCAGGGAAAGTAAAAACGCCCCGGCAAATAAAAACAAAAAAGGGTTTCTACCTTCACTAAAGCCGAAAATCACCGCAGAAGTAAAGGTTCTATTAGTTATACCGTTCAAATTCAGAAGTAAGGTTATCCAACCAACATATCGAGAACAATCTAGGTTATCCCTTATAAATGAGAAGTGGCCATTGAAAAAAATAAAGAAGGATAAAATAACAATGAAGAGCAAGGTGAACGCCGCTACAAGGGCCAGGGAGTGTTTCTATCAGTCTAACATCGAATCCATTTACCAATAACCATTCTACCCTACAAAATAGAGGAGCGTACCTTGCCTTATCGCCTGCTTGATGACGTCCGTGTGCTTCGCGTTGCTCCTGCTCCGTGCCACTCCCGCTTGCCGACCGTAGAGACTACACCGGTACCTCCCAGCCAAACGCTAGGGGTACTCTGCTTCCCCCTCAGCCCCCCGAGCCGCAAAGGGGCCACACATAGTCCAGATAGTATACCTAGCTTCCCAGCTCGCCTCCAAGGCTGATCTACCACTCTAATCCTAGCCGAGAAAGTCCCAACTCCTCACAAGAAATCAGTCTAGTTTTCCATTTCGACAGCATAACAATACCTAATATCCCCCCTTTTCCCCCTTCCCCCTTTCTTTCTATCCAGTTTTGACCTAAATCACATTTATTTTAAGTTTTAATG